>JAOPTO010001543.1:0-63931 GCA_033822845.1 Tetrapedia diversipes | reverse complement strand
ATTTCGGCCGGCCACGGGAAACAAGACATTATGGCCAGCCATTCCACGGCACGGTTGTACTTAATTTCGCTGGAACGTATTGCGTGTGCTTTTTTTCGTTACACGAAAACGCTCCGCGTTTGTTTATGAAATATTCCGCCGGTTTTAACGAGCTACGGCGTAAACGAAACTACACCGGTCTCCGGCTATTCTTATTTTACATACGTTTTGCAACCGAGATGTAATTTCCATTTCATCCACGCGAGACGACGAGGGTAGAAACGTTTCAGTGAAAATAATAAGATATACACATTGATTCGAAGGGGTTAAGCTCTTCAATTGGGGATGCGACGTCGAAGTGATTCCACTTCGTTGAGTTATGCGAAAAATGTGATATTTCGATAAAAGACGTATAAGTTATATTTAAATTTCTGATAAAAGATTTTTATTATATTTGAAAAGAGTTTATAATGCAACAAAATTAAGGGATAATTAAAAATAGAAACATTAAAGTAATTATATAAATGAAGTAAAGCTTCTCTTTCGAAGATACGTCGATTAGCCAATAAGAAGCTATTAGTAATGGTAAAAAAATTAAGAAACTCATGAATGATTGAGTAAATAAGTAAACTTAATTTGTAAATTAGCTGTAAATTATAAACAATTCTTTGATTAAATTATTTGAAAATCTGTCAGTCTTGTAGTAAGCGCTATGAAAACTGGTATTTAGCTTTTTAGTTAGAAATAAAGAAATACGTGTTTCAACGTTTTTTGGAAAATCGACCCCCAAAGGGTTAAAATAGGGGATGAAGGTTTGTTTGAAAATCCGCCGATTTTGAAGCATGTGCTATAAAAACCGGTACTTAGCTTTTTAGTTAAAAATAAAGAAATACGTATTTCAACGTTTTTGGAAAATCAACCCCCAAGGGGTTAAAATAATGGATAGAAATTTGTCTGAAAAATTGCCGATTTTGAAGCAAGCGCTCTGAAAACTGGTATTTATCTTTTTAGTTAGAAATAAAGAAATACGTGTCTTAACATTTTTGAAAAATCAACCTCCAAGGGGTTAAAATAAGGGATGAAGATTTGTCTGAAAAATTGCCGATTTTGAAGCAAGCGCTATGAAAACTGGTATTTATCTTTTTAGTTAGAAATAAAGAAATACGTGTTTCAATGTTTTTGAAAAATCAACCCACAAAGGGGCAAAATAAGGGATGAAGATTTGTTTGAAAATCCGTCGATTTTGAAGCAAGCTTTATAAAAGAAAAACGCGGGCAACAACTAGTAACACAATAAACTAACATTTATTGTACAAGCAAAGACACCCTTCGCCCTACAATCCGACGCGTTGGAACAAAACAACTATTCCATTGAAAAGCTTCGTTTCAAATATAATATACCGTGTGCACGGATGTTGCAAAGAGAAACAGGGTCTTCGTTTGAACAAAGAAGAAAAAAGAGATAATGGCGGAGCAAACAGGGTACAAGTGGTAGTGAGCGTTACACGGCGCGACCTTCCGAAACGCGAATTCGCCATTCATAAAAACCTTCTTTTAACGCGAAAACGCTCGTGATGAAAATGGAAGCGTGAATGAGGAAAAAAAAAGAGGGGGGGCGGGGATGAAAACGGCTTTAGAATAACTGCAAACAAATCTGACGAAGGGTGAAAGGAAACGAAAGAGCGCCGCGACTCGGCCGGAAAATATTTATGATACGAAAGAAAGAAATGGGGGAGGAAAATTAATAAAGCTGATGGAGAGAAATTGGGAACGGGCGCGGGCGTCGAAGGAGAAAGAGGGGGTGGGGGAGCATTATTTCAGGAAAATCGGTTAAAACGAACGTCCTCCGCGACAAGAGAAAGGGTTGGAGGACAGAAAAGTTCTCTTCGAAGTTGGTAAGTTGGATGGCAACAGCGTTTCAGCGAAAGCAGCGTGAGGATGACAAGCAACCCGAAGGATGACAATTACATCTCTAAATCAGAAAGTTTGAATGGAAAACTTCATTGAAAAATCATGAACAGGTATCAGATTTATGTTCTTGAGAAACTTCTAGATCTACAGATGCAGAACACTGCTCGTCTCAACTTTAGGCTCGGCCATCCGACAATTTTCGGGACCTGATTTTAATTTTAGGTACGCGAAACTTTTCCCGTCACAATTTTAACTCGAGGTACCTGAAATTTCTGGAGATCGATTTTAACTTAAGGTTCTTGCAATTTTTCACTTCCGAAAACCCGAACCTAACCCGAACCTAACCTGACTTAAACTAAGCCTCGAGTACTATAATTTCGGATAATTAAAACATCCCTACTGAGAAACGTATGCAAGTTCAAGAATAAAATATAGTACATACTAATATAAAATATGGCTGGACATATAATTTATAAATATTATTATTTTCAAATACTGTCATTCATTTTTATCATTAATATTCAATTTATCGATTACTAAGGAACATAAACGTTGTTCATTGTTATTCAAATAAATAATGTAATTAACACATTTGAATGTTGAGATCTCTTTCGCTTATTATAAAACTTCAATCGTCGTACAATTCAAGCACGTGATAGAGAAAAAGAAGCTGATAATGAGCAACTGTTCTTTCGTACAACTCTAACAACAATTCCCTCTTTCTCTCTGTCTTCAGTAATTCCTTAAAAATTTCGACGCGACTCACCTCCCCTCGGTTAATTATCACAAATTCCGTCGCGATATTGCCCGAAGCGTTAACACAACAACCGACGGTAACGTTATAGAGGGTCGTACATCCCTTCTCACCGGAAGCGGCTACCCGATCTACCCTATTGAAAAGTGGCGAGCAGATTGCAATGAAAAGGGACATTATACTCGGGAGTGGAGCCATTGACAGAGATAGCGGCGGGGAAAAGAACAAAAAAGAAAGATCGGGGTTCGAGGGTGGTTAGAGGCGAGGGACGGGGTAGATGGCAGACGGATCTGAAAGGAGGCGAAGATAAGAAGCTGGCGAGAGGAAAACGTGTGCAAGGACACTGTAAGGATAGGGAACACAGAGAGAGCCACGCGCAAGAAAGTAAAAGGTACCAGAAGAAGCCGAGGAGGAGCGAGGAAAAAGGTGGTGAAAAGAGCGCAAAACGACCGAGGCTGAACGAGAATTCGTTCGCGAACAGTGAAAGAGACAGAGGGGGGAGGGGGGTGCGATATTTTCACCGCGTTTCCGGTCTTATTTTATAGAAAGGAAAATACGCTAGAAAGCATTATCTCGGTATCGCCCGCGAAAGAGAAGAACCGTGGATGCTGCCGGCTGGAAGGGGGTAAAGAGGGGTTGGCGGAAGAAGAGGAGGAAAAAAAGGAACGAGAGAACGACGAGCACAGAGACATCTTTGAGGTTCCCCTTTTCTCCTTTCAAATCTAAACCCACTCTAAACGCAGAGGGGAAACTGATTTCTACGCGCGAACAACGAACGTAAACGTTTACCGCGGTGAAGCCGTTCATTGTGGACGTCGCCTTAAGGGGGGCCGAGCTGTCCCGCGCGTCCTTCTTCCGGCGAAGAGGCGCTTAGCGGGCCACAAAGCAGGGAAATACTAGGGGTGAGCCGCGGAACGACGAGAAGCTGCGCGAACGGAAGAATAACCGGCCGGTGAACAGAGACGGGGACGTCGGGAACGACTTGGAACGAGATAACGAACGGAGATTAGAGCGATAAGAAAGACTTCCGGGAACGAGACGCGACGCGTTTTCCACTGTGAAGGAGGATTGCAAGCTATCGGATGACCTGCTTTGAATATATTATGGAAGTGTACGATAATGGATTTTGTAACGTTAACTCTTTTGCTCTAGAAGCGATGGTTGGTAGTCGAACGATGGCGATTTCGTAAATTTTCGATTGGAAAGGGATAAACAGTAGTGTTTATGAATTTTTGTATTTCACCCTTAACACTTCTACTTTTAAGTGTGAATATCGATCGGCAACTATAACTTATTCTCGTCATATTTTCGCATGCTAGTTTTTAAGTGTCAGACTTTAAAATTATTTCAGAAGTAATTTAATTTTGATTAGAATATTTATATTATTAATTATGTCGGTGATGCTTGAGAGACACATTTGGAGTCATAAGGGTTAATTTATCTAGATTAAGTAAATTCTAGTAGTATTTAATTTCGGTGTTTTGTATATAGAAATTTTTGAAGACGATTTCACTTAGAGACTAAGGATCGCGGCTTTCGAGTTATTAAAATAAAATTTATATTCATTTATTTATTACTCGTAATCTATTAACACGCATAATACATCCTTCCAATTAATTTAGTTTAATCGTAAGTACACTCCCATTCGAAAGTGTAAGGACACGTGTTTGTTATGGATTTTGTAAAATGCAGATGACCATTGGGAGGTATATGCAAAATTTATTGTTTTATACCATTTTTAGTTTTAATTAACTATTTATTTAAGTTGTTAAGCATGTGCAAAAATTTTAGTTTTTTTTTCATTTGTCTGTACATACAGGTAACAAGTAAATTAATAAATAAATTATAATACAGTTTAATAATATTAGTTTATTAAATATCGCTTCCTAATATCGCTTCTTCTATATTTTATTTGTACAAAGCTGCTTTTATTGCCTGAATTCTACATGCTCCGTTCGTTTAATCTTCGTGTTTGCATTGTTGAAGTCAAACAAGAGACATGAATGAAATTAATGTTTACATTATACTACATTCACGTTCAATTACATTTATATCAAGAGAAATTAAAGTATTTATATTAAGATTAATTGAAAAGTTAATATTACCCACTAAAGCAACAATATAAGTATCAGTATTTACTCGTCGGACACATGTAATTCACTTCAAAATACAACCAAAATCAATTTTTAATCATTTTTCTCAGTCTATCAATAAATTCTACAACATTTCTTCGATATATCTATAATCACTTAACAAAATCATTGTGATTTAAACGAATAAAACCATCTCACACCCTTAGTAAGATCCATCGTTAACACCTACAGTAGCGGACAAAAGTTTAAGACCAAAGTATCAAAACACACTAATTAATTAATTTAATAAGAAATATCACGATAAACAGAAATTGTATTCTATACTAATCAATAAATAGTGTTCTATCATAATCACGATAAAAATAAGTATATGAACAACATTTGCATACCATAAAACTTCGTTTTGCATTGTACTGTCGTCTTAAACTTTTCTCCGCTACTGTAGATCACAGACGGGAGGTTCTACTGTGATTAAAAAATTTAAATTAAAATAAATTGAATTGAAGTTAAACAAAGTTAGCTCCGCTCATTTTTTTCAACAAGCGTAAAAAAGATGTATTAAATAATAAAAATTCATTTCACGCGTGTAATAGAAATGCGCGAGAAAAATACAGTAGCGGACAAAATTTTAAGACCAAAGAAGGATCAAAGAAAACAAAATTAAATAATTTAATAAGAAATATCACGATAAACAAAAATCGTATTCTATGCTAATCAATAAAACGTAAAAAAATAAATATATGAACAACATTTGCATACTATAAAAGTATGCAAATTTTACATCGTCCTGTTGTCTTAAACTTTTGTCCGCTACTGTACGCATGCGACGCAGGTGTAACAGCGCTCGAAACTGCAAACAGAAAGAAAAACAGCGAACAGCCGAATGCTCCGTATAACGGAAACACAAATCAAAAGAAAAGAGAACAATATCAGTTTCATCGCTGGCGAAAAAAATCGCTCTGCTGCAAGATAAAAACGAGAGAGGCAGACGAGAAGAAAACGAATCGAAGGAAATGGCGGCAGCGCAAGCCAGCGAGAGGGCCATGAAACGAAAATAAGCTCGGAGGAAAAGGAAACAGCGAACGGCGAGGGAGAAGAAGAGGGAAACAAAGCGAGACGGTACCTCTCCGTTCCGTCTGCCGGAGTAATGGCAATTTCCACGAAAATTGAAGCGCCCCCTAACTACCCTGCTTTCCCAGCCCCGTTCCTCTCGCTCGCCACCTTATTACATAACGCGTGTAACTTCTGTCTGAGGCACGCGAAATCTATGTGTACGTGCGCAACACTTTCCGCGATGGCTGACGTAAGCATCGCGCGTTGGCGGAAACAAGCCTCGCGGAAGGAACGCGAATCTGATAGACCAACCCTTCTCCAACCGTGATTGTGTCGGTGGTCGTGAAAGTGCGCTGAATCAAGTGTTCATAAAAATAGAAGAATCTGTTGGTGTGGTGCTAATTTCATTGGGGTGCATTGAGAACCTTAATAGGTGTACCAATGACTCGTGAAAGTGATCAAACATTATCCTTTATTAAAATTTTTTATTTAACTTTAACTAGCGTTTCGAGCCACTCTAAAATAGACCAACCCTTCTTCAAATCATGATTGTGTCGGTGGTCGTGAAAGTAGTCTGAATCAAGCGTTCATAAAAATGGAAGAATCTGTTGGTGTGGTGCTAATTTCATTGGGGTGCATTGAGAACCTTAATGAGTGTATCAGTAATTCGTGAAAGTGATTGAATGCTATCTTTTATTAAAATCTTCTGTTTAACTTTAACTGGCGTTTCGGACCACGCTAAGATAGACCAACCCTCCTTCAACCATGATTGTGTCCGTGGCCGTGAAAATGGTCTGAGTCAAACGTTCATAGAAATTGAAGGATCTGTTGGTGTGGTACTAATTTCATTGGGGTGCATTGAGAACCTTAATGGGTGTACCAGTGACTCGTGAAAGTGATCGAATGCTGCCTTTTATTAAAATCTTCTGTTTAACTTTAACTGGCATTTCGATCCACGCTAAGATAGATCAACCCTTCTCCAACCGTGATTGTGTCGGTGGTCGTGAAAGTGCGCTGAATCAAGTGTTCATAAAAATAGAAGAATCTGTTGGTGTGGTGCTAATTTCATTGGGGTGCATTGAGAACCTTAATAGGTGTACCAATGACTCGTGAAAGTGATCAAACATTATCCTTTATTAAAATTTTTTATTTAACTTTAACTAGCGTTTCGAGCCACTCTAAAATAGACCAACCCTTCTTCAAATCATGATTGTGTCGGTGGTCGTGAAAGTAGTCTGAATCAAGCGTTCATAAAAATGGAAGAATCTGTTGGTGTGGTGCTAATTTCATTGGGGTGCATTGAGAACCTTAATGAGTGTATCAGTAATTCGTGAAAGTGATTGAATGCTATCTTTTATTAAAATCTTCTGTTTAACTTTAACTGGCGTTTCGGACCACGCTAAGATAGACCAACCCTCCTTCAACCATGATTGTGTCCGTGGCCGTGAAAATGGTCTGAGTCAAACGTTCATAGAAATTGAAGGATCTGTTGGTGTGGTACTAATTTCATTGGGGTGCATTGAGAACCTTAATGGGTGTACCAGTGACTCGTGAAAGTGATCGAATGCTGCCTTTTATTAAAATCTTCTGTTTAACTTTAACTGGCATTTCGATCCACGCTAAGATAGATCAACCCTTCTCCAATCCTGGCCCCCTTCCGAGGTTTCTGAAAATTTTTTGTCACGTCCCTCTTTCGGCGGTGGCCAAAACGTAGACGCCAAAATTGTCAGTTAGCAGCTAGCAACCCTTGCATGCAATTCTGCACTTCTCGCGATTCATTGGTATTGTTTAGAATTCATCTTCTTAAGAGTTTGTGTTAATTGTTAATAAATATCTTATTATTGTTGTTACCAGTATTTTCAATTCACTATCGACCCTAACATCCTAAATTATCGAATACTATATTTTATTAAAATCTTCTGTTTAACTTTAACTGGCGTTTCGGACCACGCTAAGATAGACCAACCCTTCTTCAACCATGATTGTGCCAGTGGTAGTGAAAGTGTGCTGAATCAAGTGTTCATAAAAATTGAAGGATCTGTTGGTGTGGTGCTAACTTCATTGGTGTGCATTGAGAACCTTAATGAGTGTATCAGTAATTCGTGAAAGTGATCGAATACTGCCTTTTATTAAAATTTTCTGTTTAACTTTAACTGGCGTTTCGGACCACGCTAAGATAGACCAACCCTTCTTCAAATCGTGATTGAATCGGTGGTCGTGAAAGTCCGCTGAATCAAGCGTTTATAAAAATGGAAGGATTTGTCGGTTGCAGTGTTAATTTCATTGGGGTGCATTGAGAACCTTAATGGGAGTACCAGTGACCCGTGAAAATGATCGAATACTATCTTTTATTAAAATCTTCTGTTTAACTTTAACTGTAGTTACGAGCCACGCTAAGGGCGTTGTTCCATAGTTAAGGAGCTGCGTCACACCGCCGTGTTATGTAGAATTAAAATGAGGTTGCGTCTACCGCAGCCACCGCAGTTATCCGCAGTGTCTCTCCTCGGGAATCCAGGGGTTACGCTCTTACGAGCCCCAAGCAGCCGTGTGACCGGCGACTTGTGGACACTGAGAGAACACTTCGGTAAGTTCGTGGCGGGGTCTTAACGAAGGGAAAGCTACTACTGCACCCTGAAGAGAGCAGTCGTCCAGAGCGCTATATACCAATAGCGCCCCGATTTAACCATTCGCGCTACGATTTAACGCTTTGACTGCTAAAAGCGTATATATATATATATACAGTAGCGGACAAAAGTTTAAGACAAAGGGTTAAGGAAAACAAAAATGGAGTTTAAAATTTTTAAATAAAGTAAACCCTTATTTCAAATATTTTAATCTTTTATTAACAGTTTACCCCGTTAAAAATAAATAAAATAAATAAATAAATTATATGACACAAGGAAGGTGCAACTCTAGCTGAAGTTCACGAGTTTTGTAATGAAACTGGCAAAATGCAGTGGTCGAAACTCTTACGACCCCGTCCGGATCCTTTAGCTCTTTTGTTGTTTTGTTTGCTTTTCTAGACACATTCGATTATTTTTGAAACTGTGACACTACCAACTTACTATTGTAGAAAAAGGTCTTAAGATAATTATTATTATGATTGATAGCAAAAGTATACAGTATACAGTAATTTCTAATCCAACTCTGCCACGCAGCTCTACGTTTAACTCTCAAATCTTTATACAACAAACACTAGTCCTTTCCTCCCTCTAGCAAAACCCTACAGGCCTTTTCCTCTCTCATTTTTCCACAACCAGCTCACCCAGACATTGCCGACCCATCGATGGATGTTTGTCTCTATCGGTCTTTTTCGATGAGCCTGGCTTTCGTCTAATCACTCTTGCCTTCATTTCTCCGGTCATAGTCGTTAAAACTACGATACTACATTATTGCTGCTTACTATTGTACGATTCTCTCGTTAACGTTTTTCTAGACGCATTCGATTATTTTCGACACTATCACGGTACTTATTTACTATTGCTGCTTACTACTGTACGATTCTCTCGTTAACACTTTTCTAGACGCATTCGATTATTTTCGAAACTATCACGGTACTTATTTACTATTGCTGCTTACTACTGTACGATTCTCTCGTTAACGTTTTTCTAAACGCATTCGATTATTTTCGAAATTGTCACGGTACTTATTTACTATTGCTGCTTACTACTGTACGATTCTCTCGTTAACGCTTTTCTAGACCCATTCAATTATTTTCGAAACTATCACGGTACTTATTTACTATTGCTGCTTACTACTGTACGATTCTCTCGTTAACGTTTTTCTAGACGCATTCGATTATTTTCGAAACTATCACGGTACTTATTTACTATTGCTGCTTACTACTGTACGATTCTCTCGTTAACGTTTTTCTAGACGCATTCGATTATTTTCGAAACTATCACGGTACTTATTTACTATTGCTGCTTACTACTGTACGATTCTCTCGTTAACGTTTTTCTAGACGCATTCGATTATTTTCGAAATTGTCACGGTACTTATTTACTATTGCTGCTTATTACTGTACGATTCTCTCGTTAACGTTTTTCTAGACGCATTCGATATTTTCGAAACTATCACGGTACTTATTTACTATTGCTGCTTATTACTGTACGATTCTCTCGTTAACACTTTTCTAGACCCATTCAATTATCCCACTGACGGGATTATTACATCGATCAAATTTGATATTTAGAGAAGTGTTAGATTTCGAGGTTTGGGGTTTTTAAATGTTTTATTCTTGCCAAACTTTGATTTACAAGATCTAACACGTAACGAAGTATAGAAACGAAAGCTACTGCGTCGCTGCTGGTGAAAAATAAAGTCTGCCCTAAGTTTCTTATTGTCTATATATATACCTGGGAATTTAGGGTAGTGGGGTAGGAAAAGTACAACAGGGAGAGAGAGAGGGTTCAGGAGTTGACGAATAGATATGGGATAGATGACTTGGATGGATGAGTAACGGTTCAGGGTTTAGGACGGATGATTCGAAAGGATGAGTGGCGGTTCAGAAGTGTAACTATTTAAAGAAGATGGGACTGATTGTCTTAATTAAATAAGCGATATCTAACAGAAGCAAGCAAGCAGATTTGTCAACGCAAGTTGGAACTAATGAAACGCAACCGTGGACAGGATGTTCTCGTAGTTTATCATCGAATGTTGTCTTCAAGCGTATTATACCCCTCTTTGAGCTTTTGTATAGCAGGCTTAATCCGCGCCACGATTTTCCACTGTTCTGTCTTTGTCCACCCGACGGTCCCCCGCGGCACCTTCGATTTCATTTCGAATAGCTTGGATACCCGTGAACACAACTCTCCTTCTCCCCATCCCGGCCACCCTTATTACGGGACTTTTAATTAAGAGTCGACGTCATGGCGCAATGATATGGAGAACGACGCGAAACGGAAATCCCCGACAGTGTTACTCTCTCGACCTTGCTGTAATCTAGTTTCCACGGGTTTTCTTTTGCAGCGGAAAAAAATTGAAATTGTAAACAAATGATTCCACGAAGAGAGTTACAGCAACGCTTGGATAATTACGAGCTATTTTTAATTGGATGAGTGAACTGAAGTGGGATTTCTCTTGAACTCGAAACTCGACGACGGATTAACGCATAGATTTACGGTACGACATCGTACATATATTATCTGAATATTGCATACATATAGGAAATTTTACTTTACTTCTATTTAGTAGAGTGAGATGATTGGACTCAGGTGCGAATAAAATAAAGCGAAGTGCTTAGAATATTAGTAATATATATTAAAAACAGTCTAATGAGATCAACTTTTACAAAAGTACTGGACAAATGTTACTATCTATGGAATATCAACGTAAATATAGGGAAAATCCGTATTTTCTATCCATTTATCTTCTAAACTTAATGCAGCAGGCTACTTTTGGGATCAGATTTGAATTCAACACGTGAAAATGTATAAGAAATCTTTGCCATCTCAAACAACGAAGTCTCGTTAATCTCTTTTTTCCAACCCACGTTATCATTTTGTCGCACCCAGTTTTCACATAAAAAGGTTAAATTTTCCGTAAAAAGTGTAATCTGTGGTTAATATCTTTGTCTGTATTATTAAGAAAGAGATACTGCATACAAATCTGTATGTAGAAAACTTGTGTACATTACGTTAGATTCAAGAAACGCTAAAAATCACATGTACTATCATTTTGTCGCAACCAGTTTTCACATAAAAAGGTTAAATTTTCCGTAAAAAGTGTAATCTGTGGTTAATATCTTTGTCTGTATTATTAAGAAAGAGATACTGCATACAAAACTGCATGTACAAAACTTGTATACATTACGTTAGATTCAAGAAACGCTAAAAATCATATGTTGTGCTATCATTCCGTAGAACCTAGTTTTCACAAGAAGGTGAAATTTTCTGTAAAAAATGTGGTTAATCTTTTTTTGAATTATTAAGAAACAGATACTGCATACAAAACTGCAAGTAGAAACTTGTACACATTACGTTAGATTCAAGGAACGCTAAAAATCATATGTTGTGCTATCGTTTTGTTGCGCCTGGTTTTTACAAAAAGGTTAAATTTTCCATAAAAAGCATAACCTGTGGTTAGCGCCTGGTTTTCACAAAAAGGTTAAATTTTCCGTAAAATGCATAACCTGTGGTTAATTTTTGTCTGTATTATTACGAAAGGGATACTGCATACAAAACTGCGTGCACAAAACTTATACACATTACGTTAGATTCAAGAAACGCTAAAAATAATATGTTGTGCTATCATTCCGTAGAACCTAGTTTTCACAAGAACGTTAAATTTTCTGTAAGAAATATGGTTAATCTTTGTCTATATTATTAAGAAATAGATACTGCATACAAAACTGCATGCACAAAACTTATACACATTACGTTAGATTCAAGGAACGCTAAAAATCATATGTTGCGCTATCATTTTGTCGCGTACCATAGAGATCGGCTGAAGTAACGGGCGGAGAAAAGCTCGTAAAGCCCGCGAGGAATTGATTTATCGTCGGAAGGGCGATCGGGCCTGCCCTCCGCCCTTTGTCGTTCGCGCAAAATTGGCCCGGCGGCCGTGTCCGTACCGCAGAATGCGCATTTAATGACGTTATCAAAGGTATGCCGGCCGCGATCGTACAGCTATTTCGGTAAATTATGTCGCGCTGCGCTCTGTTGCGGGGGGTTAGCTTCAGGAATCCCTCAGAATACCAATAGCCACCGGTCTAATTACGACCGTACAGTTAACAGTGACCAATATTGCTATTAAGCTACTCTACTCTCTCTACACTCTGTCTCCTTCTCTCTCTCTCTCTCACCCCCCTGTTTCTCTCTCTACTTGTCCATCAAACGGGTTGGTAAACTGTTCAGTGAAACACACGCGTGGCAAGCTATCGTGAAACTGGTGGCCACCACTCCGCGGGAATAGTTGTCCTTTCTTATTGGCGAGCGTAAACAAGAGTTACCGCTTTGTCGTCTACCTTGAAGATGGTCATTTCGTGATTGGCTCGGGTGCTGGGCAGACTCTATCTTCGCTAATGTTCGATATCTTGTATGCGTTCATACCTATTGCGGAGACTCTCCTCGTCGAGTTTCGCGTAGCTGTGGTTTAGGCTGTGCTTGTACAGTAATGGACAAAAGTTTAAGACGAGAGGACAATGTAGAACATAGTTTTGTGGTATGCAAATGTTGCCTGTGCATTCATTTTTATTGCTATTACGGTAGAACAATATTTATTGTTTAGCATAGAAGGCAAATTTTGTTTATCATGCTGTTCCTTATAAATTAGTTAATTTAATTTCGTTCACCCTTTGCTTTTAAGCTTTTGTTCGCTAATACTTCGAGAAACCGTTTATTAAAACATATTTGCAGCGCGTAGTCAGTTATATTTCTCTTATGCTTACTAATTATTGACACATGGCAACGGAAATCTTTTAATATCAAACTTAAACGTGTACGCAACAATAAATAATTTTAACAGAATTTTTTATGAAAGGGAAACCATTCTAATTTAAAGTTTTTCAATTGATGGGTTCAAGGAACTACCCTTGGTAGTTCTATGATTAATTCATGGCATTCTATGAGTCGGCCCGTCTCGCACATATAGGAAATGTTCTATAAAATGTAGAACAGAAGATGGAATTCAGGTGTGAAGAATAAAAGTGAAGCGATTAAAACTTAATAACAATATATTTAAAACAATTTAACAAAAACAACTTAAACGACTTTACAACTTAGCAACTTTAACACTCTTTCTACGTTCACAACCAAACCTTTCTGTCTTCACCGTCCAATACTTTCTGCCACGTTAGTCAAAAGCTTTCTGCTTCGCGCTCGCATTTTCCCCGTCATATATTCTTCCAAACACTCGTTTCCTTTCATTCTAATTGTCAACCTTTCTCACTCTACGCATTCGGTCACGACCACCCACAATTTCTCAGTGGCACTGTTTTCTCAAGTTCTCATCTTTCACGCCTTAGAAACATTCGAGTCCAAACATTCTGCGTTCACACGACAATCGCCCAACTCAAGTACTCTTCAGACTTTCCCAAATTCGCATCCACTCGATCGCATTCCTACACACATGCCTCGAACGATTAACACGCGCGAGTTTTCGAATCACCCTTCACGCGGGAAAGCAAAACCACGTTCTCGTCGTATGCCCGTTTCAATTTCATTCGATCAGCGGCGTACACGTTTTCGAATAACCCTGTCCTAAGCGGAAAAGCAAAAACGCGTCCGTTTCCTGCCGTCGACCTTTCCCGTATCGTTTACGAATCGATCGGCTAGAGGTCGGCGGTCGCCGGTAATGCAATTATCGTGTGCCAATATCGCTGTCAATCTGCTTTCTCCGCACTCTTCCCCGACCGGTCGACGATCCGTGGGCTGGGGCAAATTTCCTCGGCTCCAATTACGGGAATTATCGGATGAAAGGTGGATTGGGGGGGGGGGCGCGACGAACGATCGCTATCGTTGCAAAGCCATTCTCGTTGGGGGGGAGGGCGGAACAGCGCTGTCAAATAGCCGCGAAGCAGACAGGAATTTGGAGAACGATACACGCGATTGAAATCCACGTGGCGATGTTGCCCGCCAGAAAATGTCCGCCTCCTTCGCCGGTTGTTGCGCTGCGGCCGACGCGCGGCGGGGAAATATCGGAAACCGCCGGCGCCGATCGCTGCTGAATACCGTTCCCGTGCTGGGGGCTACAGGAATCCCGAATTTTCACGGTTACGTGCCTGAAATTGTATCGAGGATTTTCTAACGGGCAAAATTTTACGCGGCCCGATCGACGATCGCGGGGATCCGATGCTGTTGCCGGTTTCGATTCGATATCGGCTCGGACGAAGGAACGCCATCGTCGAATGATTTATCGATTCATTCTTTCTTGTCGAAAAAGAAAGAAAAGTTTTGTGATTGTAACATCGTTTTCTATGCGTTTTTACCGCATCACACTGTATGCAGTTTTTAGTAATACGTAGGCACTGAAGGTAAGCTAATAGGGGTTTCCCGTACAATAAATAAATGAATAAATGTAATGATAATAATAAAAATTTATTAATTTCTGCCTTTAAAGTCAAGAAATAGACTTGGTTAACGTATCTGTACCTCCACACTTGCATACGTACATTTACTATCGCTATTACCTAACCTATTATTCCCTTATTCTACCTTCCCTCTATTTTATTATTTTATTTTTGTCTACAGCCCTTAATCGCTTGACTATTTTTTTGCATGCACTACCCTCGACCACTTGTTCCGCGCTATGCTCAGATTTTTCAACTTTCTCGAATTTTTCTATTAGTTGCTTTAGCATAACAAATTGTCTCTCGCATAATTTACATCTCCTCTATCCCTCTTTCAACCAGTGCTTAAACTTTCGAAGCAATTTTTTCCAGAAACAGAGTCTGATATAAGCGAATTTTATTCTATATTTCTGATTCAATTTTTCATGTAAAATCACCACCGTTTCACTTCCACCACCAGTTACACGACACCAGTTATAAGAATATGTTTCAGTTAATTTCTTGCCTCCTTCATAAATATAATTTCAATTTGATTCAACTTATTTTCCTTATATAAGCTGTGTAGTTTGCGAAGCATAGGCGTAATTTGTTGTTTTGTGTTCATTTGTGTCGTTTTAATTTTACCAAATACACGTATATTTATGATTTTATTCACTTTTCTTTCTTTTCCTTTTTTTTTTAATTTATTGGGTTGGCAACTAAGTGATTGCGGATTTTAAATAGGAATGAAAATTCAAAATTTTTACTTAAAAATATGACTTTATTAAATTAGGTATTGCCCGTTTTTGTCGATGACCTTTTGTCATCTTTTAGACAGTGTCATAATTCCATGTTCATAAAACTTCTAACTTTTACCAGCAAAATATTGAATTAAATGAGATTTTACATTATCAGCATCATTAAAAATCGTATCATTCAAGTAGTACTGAATGGAATAAAATAAATAAATAAAGCCTTTCTTTAAGGCTTCATTCCCATATAACTTCTTGTACGCTAGCAATGCGTTCCTGCTTTTGCAGAAATAATACAATAAAATATGTTTGAAGTGCGCGTTTTCTTCTTCCATCTTTAAATTGGGATAAAAACGAAACTAAATGAATAATCGATAAAATTGTCTTACTAATTAATGGTGGAAGTGCAAACAACGAGGAAACAATATGGTTTAGATGCTTTGAACGCGTTGACGAAACGAAAGAATGTGCTAAAACCATCTAGGGACAAAATCCGCAATTATTTAGTTGCCAACCCAATATAACCTTTTCTATATAAATCATATACACATTTCGTCTCAAAAATGAATAAACTATCATTCACGACAGTGAACAAAATCGAAAAGCGAAACGTTGACAAATAGACCCAATAATTGCGACAAGAACAACGCGTTGACCTCGCAACGCGTTGACGCGATGATGACATCCGGTGAATCAGTGAACGGTGATTCCAGAAAATGAGACTGTCCTGGAAAATTTGCCGTTTACCCCCTACCCCACCCCTCATCGCCATGGAACGCGAATAGATTCTGCCAGCACTCCCCCATCCCGTCGCTGCCTCTCTCAATGACTTCGATTTCCACGCTGATTCGAGCCCCATCACCGGAAGTGCCTTATTTTCACGCGGCCGCCGCGGAACGGATACCTCCCTCTCGTTTCACGGGACACGGGAATTGATTTCAGACGTTTGTCTTAATTCCGGTCGATGTTCCGTCGATTTCCCGGCGGTTAATATAAACTGCTCCGAAGTAGGATTCTTGGACGCTTCTATTGAGCGAAGAAAATCTCACCAAGCATCTTCGAATCGCTTCGAATCATACGCATACAAAACAAAATATTGTACACCAGTTAGATTTATTCGTGAACACGTCTTTATGATTCGGTCTCTGTTAGAAATTGAAGACAGAAATACTATGAAGCAAAAATTAATCATAAAGTAGCTTTCTCTTAATATACTTTCTCATGGGCTTCTTTTAAGAATCCAAGCCACATCTGAGTTTGTGTTAATGTGTTTAACTTTAGAGATTTAACACTTTGGCATTTTAGAAAGTTCGAACTCATGACAAAGCTTGCAAGGTTTGACCACAGTTGCTCTTCCTTGTGTTACATAATAGTAATAATATAGTATCAAAGTATCATTTCACAAACAAGAGTCTATTTCATTTAGCAATATAAAAACTCATTCCTAGTAATAAAATTACAAATATCTTTGAAAGTTCGAAAACGTTAAGAAACAGAACAAAGGGGCTGAAGGACCCGGACAGAGTTGTAGGAATTTCGACCACTGCGTTTTGCTAATTTCTTGACAAAACTCACAAAGTTCGGTCACTGTTGACCTTCCTCTTGGTATATAATAAAGTATTATAATATTTCAAATAAGAGCATATTTTATTTAAGCAATATAAAATCCCATTTCCAATAGTCTCCTTATTAGTCTTTCCGTATTATTTCTCTGAAAATAGCTATACAACCTCGCAACATTAAAAAGCAGAAGGACGCCTTATTTATTAACAAAGTTCTAATTGGCCACAAAATATTCTACGTACCATAAGAACTTATTATTTTTATTAATTATATTAAACATAGCTCTCAAGCTTCGTTGTAACTTATATTTGTTTAATTTCGTTGACACTTTGATCTTAAACTTTTGTCCGCTACTGTATTTAAAATGGCACTTTAAAAATGTCGAGCGTGACTCGACATAGGAGTTACTGTGATAAAAACTGACGTCGAGTCACACTCGACAAACGAGTGCAAAGGGTTAAGAGACTTTTTATATTTCAGCTTATGCGTTCTTCAAATATACTTATAGTGTTAAAATGACTCGATGGTTGTTGTTGAATTTACAGCTCGAGAAATACTGAAAATCATAGGATCTGCTATTATCTTGCGTTTCACCTTCCCCAGTCGCTGATCCTCGAATCTATCTTACTCCTTCCGGAAATCTTCGTAAGCCAAGATCACGATGAGGCTTCGCGCGCGCGAGCGTAACGCGATCAACGGACGCTATTTAACGATGTCGAGCGAGCACGGGGTCAAACGAGCGCACGACCAACGAGAGAAAAAAAAGCGCGACACCTGGTCTGGCTCGGTTTACGGAGCACGTAGTGTCGCAGTCAAGGCTGACCTACATGCCGCCCGCACCACTGCCTGATCTCACGTAGAGCCGTTCTACTGTGTGTCGGCTTAGCGAGGACTAGCGTAGCCAGAAAAATAAGCTAGATTTCAAGGCGAAGGAGTGGGGGAAGGTAGCGCGACGAGGCGGCTCCCGTTGCCTCTCACCGTGCAGCGGAGTGGGGGAAATAACGGGTGTTCCTATTGTATTAAATAGAACCTCCTGTAAACAAACTAAAAGAGAGAAGTGTTCAGATAAAAAAATCCAGATGAATAAGCTAGATTTCAAGGCGAAGGAGTGGGGAAAGGTAGCGCGACGCGGCGCACCAGTTGCCTCACACCCTGCAGCGGAGTGGGGGAAATAATGGGTGTTCCTATTTTATTATAGTAGAACCTCCCGTGTACGAATTAAAAGGGAGAAGTGTTTAGATAAAAAATCCAAAAAAATAAGGTAGATTTCAAGGCAAAGGATTGGGGGAAGGTAGCGCGACGCGGGCCCCAGTTGCCTCGCACCGTGCAGCGAAGTGGGGGTAATAATGGGTGTTCCTATTTTATTAAAGTAGAACCTCCCGTGTACGAACTAAAAGGGAGAAGTGTTCAGATAAAAAATCCAAAAAAATAAGCTAGATTTCAAGGCGAAGGAGTGGGGGCAGGTAGCGTGACGCGGCGGTCCCCGTTGCCTCTCACCGTGCATCGAAGTGGGGGAAATAACGGGTGTTCCTATTGTATTAAATAAAACCTCCTGTATACAGACTAAAAGGGAGAAGTGTTCAGATAAAAAAATCCAGATGAATAAGCTAGATTTCAAGGCGAAGGAGTTGGGGCAGATAGCACGACGCGGCGGCACCAGTTGCCTCTCACCGCGCAGCGGAGTGAGGGAAATAACGGGTATTCTTATTCTATTGTATTGGAGGGAGAAGCATTCAGAAAAAAGAATTTTCGAATAACAGAACAATTGCTTTTTTTATAGAAATTATTGCGATAATTGTAAACTCCAATTACCTCAATAATTTTGCAACTCACACCAGTTATATACAAAATGTATTGTAGACTGCCATAATAGAACTATTTATTTATTTATTTATCTTGTGAACAGACCAGATAGCTTTTTTTACACTAATTTGAATTATTACATAATTATACACACATTTAGAATCGCTCAAGTGTATAATAAAGCATTTAGGATTGATTAGGTACAATAATAATAACATAATCTAAATATACGATATTCCACTTAATCTCATTTTTCCATCAAATACTTTCTCCTAAACATTTTCAAAAACAGTCGAGTATCACAACACTTTATTCTCGATGCAGTGACAATACGCCATTAATATACTTAATTATTATCCGTTCGCATCAACATTTCTGACAACCCAATATATCAAACGACGAACAATTGCCATTAACAAGTGCAGCTATCGGAGAAATATTATAGCGGAGGCAACGGGTTGAACGGAATACGCGTGAGCAGCCCGTGTTGCGCGAGCAAAAGAAGTGGATCATTAATTGAAGCCGAACGCGCGGCCGGTAAAAAGCGATACCGCACAAAGGGCGGCGAATCGAGGGGGCGGAAAAATCGACGTTATGTGACGTTCGGATTCAATAGGACCGTCTGTCGCAGTGGCACAGTCTCCAAGGATTTTAGTACGGATTATTCCAGTACCTGTCGTTCAGTCACGGCACGATTGTCGACAAAGGAGGCGATCGATCGCAACCGTCCACCGGTTTTTTTTCCCTCCCGCTCTTTTTTTCGCGCGCGCTCCTCTTTTCTCTCGTCGTAAATCGCGACCGAACAGCTCCCCCGTGGCCCGGTCGATGATCGAGAAAGTTTCGCAGATTGTTCCCGGCGTGTTTGTCTCTTCTCGCCCCCTAGAACGTTGATCATGCCTCTACTCTCTTCAAATAAAGCATTTCCGTTCGGATATCGGGAACAAACGTATCGCCGTGCCCTCGACGCGGCTCGAACAACGAATAACACTCGCTCTGACTTCTAGCTTGTCTTCTTTTCTTCTGTTTTTTTTTTGTTTTCAACGTGGAGAAGCGATCATACGAGATTCTCGATCCTCGGCTTGGCCGGGAGACGACTTCGATGTACAGCAGCGAATGAAAGTTTGGGGGAGTGAAAGGAGAAGTGGTATCGGTCACCGTCGACCAATCTGTGCAATGTTTTACTGCGTTAACCCTTTCGCTATTGGATTCGGAAGGCTACCCCCGCTGAATAGGTCGCCACGCCAAAAGTGGACACTTGCGAAACAATTGCAATTACTCGTCATAGGTTTAATAGCGCGGCATCTTAACTCTTTACCGATCGGGAGCCTATTAACCCATTCATTGTCAAGCTAATGTGGAGCGTTTTGCCCTGGCTGCGAAGATTTCATTTTAAAGAAAATGTGGGTTATTATTTTGACAATAAAAAGTTATGTTAAATTTCTTGTTTTTTAAAAGAAATATTGTATAAAATATTCGTTCATCCTTTCTAGTAATTCGTAACTCAAACAGCAATTGCAATCGATCTAAACTTGTAGCACTACGAGATATCTCGTAGTTGGCAGTGAATGAGTTAATCAGCTTTTTGCCTGCTTCGTTTGCAAATGTTATAACGTTCCTTATACGAAGGTTTCAGAGCAATATCATATGTATATTGTAATTAAATATTAAACTATTAATTACGCGAAGAAAATATCGTTTAATAATAAGATCATTAACGATGCATCCACGCAAAAATGAGCCGGTCGGGAGTGCGTATGTTGAATCACTAGCGGTTGGTGAAGTGTTAAAAATTATCGCATAATTCAATAATTCTTTATTCATGAAACTTTACGGATGACTATAGTCACTGTTCGTACGCAGCGAACGTCAATCATTGGAAAACTATAGTCACCGCTCGTAGTGAAAGGGTTAAATGTTCGTAGCTTGGAAGCAGTCGTAAACATTTAGCTACTAGGAACACGAAGTTGCAGTTGCGTTTGATGTTCGCTAACAATCGACGAGAACTGCGTGGCAAAAGGAGTAAACAAGCTAAGTACTCTTTTTAGCCCTGTACTCTCATCTTTGTGAAGTATTCAGTCTTTTGAGGCTTACCGATCGATCACTATTCGCTACCTTGGTTTTTGTAACTTATAACTAGAGTGCGAATTTTTATGCTTTCACGAGAAAATTAAATGTGAAAAGAAATAAAGGATGCATGCGATGTGCAAAAACATAAAATATATCTCAAAGTGTACGTAGTCATATTTAGAGGACGAAACAGATCTATATTTAGGTTCCGCTTGTTTATCTGATCGACGACGACTGATTTTATGAGCATGCTATACCATTCGTACGAATATCCGATAACTTCTGAACGGAACTGTACGCCCACGCAGCGTCCCAATACAATATAGTAGCAACAGCATCGCATCTATTGGTCGCGGCCGGCCTAAATCAGTCGCTGAACCCATTAACGAGCAGAATAGTCGGACCATGGAGCCCGACCTCCGGTCGCAATAACGTAAATCGGGAGAACCATCGTAATCCCTTTGCGCGGAAGAACTTTAACAATTATATTTAATACGGTACAGGTCCAGTGAAAGCTACGGGGAAAAGCGTGGAAGGGGATGCACATGGTGGACAAAGGTGGAGACGCGTATACGTAGACAAAAGGAGAGAGAAAGAGAGATGGTGGAGAGGAAGAGAGACATATGGAAAGAGGAGAGAGCGGAGAGAAAGGTATAGAAAGGGAAGCAGAAAGAGGGGAGAGAGAAGTATGGAAATGAGGAATAAAGAAGCAGACAAAGAAAAAAAAGGAAACCTAGGGATTAAAAAGAGAGAGAAAGAGAGAGAACAAAGAACAGAGAGAAAAATAGAGGGGGGATAGAAAATCACAAAGATGAGAAAGAAAAGACAGATAGAGAGCGGGGGGAGAGCAGAGAAACAGATAGAGAGCGGGGGGAGAACAGAGAGAAAAATAGAGGGGGGATAGAAAATCACAAAGATGAGAAAGAAAAGACAGATAGAGAGCGGGGGGAGAGCAGAGAAACAGATAGAGAGCGGGGGGAGAGCAGAGAGACAGATAGAGAGAGGGGGGAGAGCAGAGAGACAGATAGAGAGAGGCTTAGATCAGAGAGGCAAACAGAGAACGGAGGGAGAGCAGACAGATACTTAGAAAGAAGGGGGGGGGGCAAATCGGAAAGAAAGTTATAGAGAGAGAAGTACAGAGATAAGAGAAAAAGATATATAGAGAGAAGTATAGAGATAAAGAGAGAAAGATGTAGATAGAGAGAGAGAGAGAGAATGCATGCGGGTGTAAAGAGAGAAAGAGAGGAGCGTCATAGACCGTGGATACTCGAGACACCCATACCAGTTCGAAACTCATACCCTCTGTCTCGGCCGCGACCACCAACCCCAGGTGAAATCTACCCCTTTCCTGCGGCCCATCTTCACCCCCTCTCTACCCTTGCTACCTAGCCTGTCCTGGCCCTCCCGCATAGCTATGCGGCGGAGTCTAATCAAATTTAATAACTTTTGTGCTACCCGCGCACTCTGTCCTCTCTCGGTTCTCCGCCACCCCTTCCTCCACCAACCCCTTCCTTTGCTCTTGCACCACGTCGTCCCTTCCACCGGGTCCCTGTGTCTATCCTAAGCTCTGCGTCCCTTTTCTCTTCATTGCGTTGGCTCGTGCCTCGCCGGATCTCCCTCTTTCGTTCTGGCTGTTACGTACAGTAACGGACATAAGTTTGGGAAAAGAACGTAATTCGAGACATAGTTTCGTGATACCTAAACGATGACTGTACTTTCATTGTTCGTTGCTAATGGTTGTTTGCATAAATCTAATTCAATCTTTTTCGTTGGATTTTTGATCGTGACGACCTTCCTGCCCTCGCCACTAGAGGGACAGCTGAGGCTAAATTTCTTTTTTATGAGAGATCGTTTGCCATTTTTGTTTTTCCAGTTAAAAACAGCGAAGGCAAATGTACAATCGTACGACAAAAAGTAATTCCGTTGCATCAGACTTAAAACTACCTTTCTTGCAATTGCTCGAATCCTACACAGTTCGCGAATACAGTAGCGGATAAAAGTTTAAGACCAAAGTTTCAACGAAAGTAAATTAATTAGTTGATAAGAAATGGTAGGATAAACGAAAGTCGTATTTTATGCTAATCAACCATAATAACAATAAAAAAGAATATATAGACGGTATTTGCAAACCATAAAACTATATTTTACATTGTCCTCTCGTCTTAAACTTTTGTCCGTTACTGTAGATATCTACAAGTTTCAAACTGTCTCTTCACCCTTTCCCTTTCCTGTTCCTTTAACCCTTCACTCAAACTAACGGAGCCAAACCGCCACATGATTTAAAAAATTTTTGTCTGCTACTGTACCTGAATTGATTTGGCGTTGGAATACTTATAGATGGTAGTGTAGTTCAGTAAATGGTGTCAAAACTGTGAAGTTAACGTGTCTTCCGTTTAAAGTACGAAGCGACTGAAGAAAGTGTAAGGGTTAATCATGGAGTTTCGTATAAGACCGGCAAAAGCAAGCGTTTTCGTGCTTATGAACGGGAGTGTACATTTGCTCGCAGGCTAGGTCTAACCAACGCGACGACTCCCTGGGTCTCCGTCACGTTATAAAGTTGCGGCCCGCGCTGCGCAGCTACTGAGTACCGCAGATTTATGACGGGGACATGTCAGACTCGCTGAAACGAGCCCGATCTGCTCGTGACTTCATTTCAGAAGGGTTCCGCGAGCTCGTCGTCTAGCATTTGGGGGAGGGAGAGAGAGGAGGACTCTCTCTCCTCTTCTCCTATTTTCACCCTCCTTCTCTCCTCAACTTCTTCCACCCTTTTCGGTAATTCCCGCGATAACAAGCGTCTCTCGTCCTGTCCCGGTTCGAGGAGAGAGACGTCGAGTTTCGTGATAAATCACGATTACCCTACCAGAGGAGAGTATCAGACACGAAGTTGCTTGCGCTAAATCAAGTCGCAGAAATTTCCTCGAGCAACGTGCGACTCGTTCTCTGAAACACACTCTTCTTCCCTCTCTCTCTATTTCTCGTTTCAACTCCTCTTAAGGCTAGATCCAGGCGAGCAACTTTTTGATTCACGGTCGCATGTCCTTCCTTGTTTTATTAATCAAAAACAATGAAGACAGCTGTATAGTCGTACGGCAAAATGTCGCTCGTCTGCATCGAGACTAACATTGACAAGGCTGATTGGCAGGTCTTTCTGAACACAAATAATGCTTGTTCTTGACTCATCTTTTTCTTCCACTTTCTGTGACGTTAATGCTGCTGATGTGGCAACCTCCTTGCCCTTGCTATTAGAAGGGGATCAACCAACTATCTTTCTCGCAAGTACTCGAGTTCGACAAAGTTCCTATTAATACAAATTCCAAAGTATCTCTTCCTATCCATTTGTCTAAAGCACGGGCCTACTAGGTAAGCGTTACTGATGAGTCCAGTAGCAGGCTCCGGACGAAACACCGGTTTTCAATTCCTTTTCCTTCTCTCTTTTCTTTCTTTCGCAAGAGCAACATTGGTATTCATTGTATGTAAATACTTTGTGATCGATTATCATACTTAATTGCTATTTTAAGAACAGGGCTTTTAGCTATCAGATATGTCTGTCTTTATGTATGCAATACGTATATCTGTTCGCGATATGTACAGTAGTGGACAAAAGTTTTAGATGAGTGGACAATGTAAAACATAATTTTATGATTTGCAAAGTATTATCTATATTTATTTCTACCGTTATTACGATAGAACACTATTTATTGATCAGCAGAATATACAAATTTCGTTTATGGTACTATTTCCTCGAAACTAATTAATTTACTTTCGTTGACTCTTTGGTCTTAAACTTTTGTCCGCTACTGTATATATTCATTTTTACTGTTATGACGATAGAACAGTATTTATTGATCAGCAGGAAATACAAATTTCGTTTATGGTACTATTTCCTCGAAACTGATTAATTTACTTTCGTTGACTCTTTGGTCTTAAACTTTTGTCCGCTACTGTATATATTCATTTTCACTGTTATTACGATAGAACAGTATTTATTGATCAGCAGAATATACGAATTTCGTTTATGGTACTATTTTCTAGTAACTAATTAATTCGCTTTCGTTGACTCTTTGGTCTTAAACTTTTGTTCGCTACTGTATATATTCATTTTTACTGTTATTATGATAGAACAGTATTTATTGAGCAGCATAAAATACAAATTTCGTTTATGATACTATTTCTTAGAAACTAATTAATTTACTTTCGTTGACTCTTTGGTCTTAAACTTTTGTCCGCTACTGTACATTGGATCTGTGACGGCTACAGATGGAAGGTTAAAAAAAGGGAAAAAGAAGAGAAGAAAAACAGTTGATTGATCCCTCTTAGTGGGCAGAACAGAAAGGTCGCCACAAGTCCAAAAAGACCCACCGACCGTTGTTTGCATAATTATTGTACGTCCGCGAGAAAAAAGCGTAGCGATGTTTGCAAACTCGCTCTACCTCAACATACTAATACTATTTGCCATCGCACGTGTTGTCGCTATTGGAGAATTACAGAACACACACTTATTTGTCAACATACGTTCCGCCTCGCTCGGTCACGTATTGACCGGTGTCGATCTGCGTCACCATTTCAGCCAATAGTGACAACGCGTGCGATGGTAAATAGTAATAGTATATCGAGACAAAGTGAGGATGTAAACAACGATGCGCCTTCTTTTCGCAGATGCACAATACATTTCACTCGTCTAATGATACTAACTTCAGAAATTTTGAATATAAAAATTTAAAATATTTACTAAGGTTTTGCTATATTAGACATTTAATTTAGTTAAGTGATATACTAAATATGATTACTTAACCTCTGAGTCTAACTAATAAACAAACTAAGTAAAGTCTGAAAATTTGCGAAACTATCATTTGGTGACTAACTTCAAAAATGTTCAAATTTGAAACATTTACTAAAATTCACCTATATTATACGTTATTTAGTTTAGTAAAGTGATATACTAAAATTTACATATATGATTACTTAACCTCTGAGTCTAACTAATAAACAAACTAAGTAAAGTCTGAAAATTTGCGAAACTATCATTTGGTGACTAACTTCAAAAATGTTCAAATTTGAAACATTTACTAAAATTCACCTATATTATACGTTATTTAGTTTAGTAAAGTGATATACTAAAATTTACATATATGATTACTTAACCTCTGAGTCTAACTAATAAACAAACTAAGTAAAGTCTGAAAATTTGCGAAACTACCATTTGCTGACTAGTTTCAAAAATGTTCAAATTTGAAACATTTACTCAAATTCACCTATATTATACGTTATTTAGTTTAGCAAAGTGATATACTAAAATTTACATATATGATTACTTAACCTCTGAGTCTAACTAATATACAAACTAACTAGAGTCTTCAAATTTGCGAAACTATCATTTAGTGACTAATAGTCGTCGCCTCTCGAGCGCAAAGGGTTAAAAAGCAGAAGCAGTGATCGAGAGATAGAAAAGTGCGGCGAGGTGGGAGGAGATCGATCGGGGGTGGCAGCGCGAGAACGAGGGGTTGACCGATAAAACCGAGCGGATCCCCGATAAAAACCGTAAACAAGAAATCAGGAAAACTGCAGCTCGATTCGCTGCCCGTAAATTAATATCCGGCTAGGATCGCGGGGGCGGAGGGGGTGGGTGAGGAGCATTAAACTCGAAAGCAGAATAGCCGTATCCGGATTTCAAACGCGACCGCACGCCTATTTTGTAGCAGTTAGAACGGTGGTCAATTCTCATCCCCGTGTCCCCGCTTGTTGGTCCCAACTGTTCCCCCTTTCTCTCTCTTTCTCTCTCATACTATTGTACTCTCCATCTCTCTCTCTCTTTCACTCTCTCACACGGGCACCCACACATACACACACACTGTGTGTGTACTGTTTTCTCCCCGACCCCGTCGAACAGCCGCTGCGCAACTCTGTCACGGATTTACCGATAATGTTGCCGGCTATACCTGTACACAGGGTGGACGCGAAACACGCGTACGCGCTTCTACGTACTCGCACGTGAACGAGTACAGTGCCGTTCAAGAGTTCGGAGCGCTCGTAGAAATTCGTATGAAACACTTGTTTTGTAGAAGACGTTTATACAAACGTTATTTAAAGTAAATTGACTGAACAAAAATACGTTAGATTGGATATTTTGGGGGGGATTTGTACTACTGTACATCAGAATTTCAGAAAAATTAATTTTAACACGTTTCTTCGCTGTAAGTAACGGAAATCGAAGAAGCATGTTAGATAACAAAATTGTAAATGAAGTTTGTTGTGTGACAATAAGCACAGCTTCATGATGATTCAGAAAATTTAATTTACATTATAAAATTAATTAATACCAACATTCAAAAGACACCAAAAATACAATTATCAATCAATTAAAAGATAGATTTATCTAAGAAAGATTTTTAATCATTTAAATATCGCTTCTTACTATTATATTCATATAAAATCATTTAAAAAATCTGTCCCCTTCGTGACCAGTACAAAACAACAAAATTAATCTGAAAAGTATCTCAATCATAAACGAAACTGTACATCGATCTAACGTCGGCCATTAACCCCTTGACATACAATGACGTCTGATAGATTTTTAAAATGTTTCGCACTTTACACAAATATAATACTAATTTATTATTTCATAATGTTACTTAATTATTGTCCATTAACATTATATCTCAACCTGATCAACACTATTCCTACCGACGCTTCACGTATACCTATTTCTACTGCGACATTCTCACGTAAGACGGACTACAAATTTTTCTCATAAAGTAAACAATGAAAAATGTATTATTCGTATATTTGAGAAAAAGTCTGAAGTTTAAAGGCGATTCAATTACGTTGTAGATATGAAATTCTAATAAAAATTTTAAAAACGGTCATTTGACTGATCGTGGTAAGAATAGTGTTAAATGTTATACAGCAATGCAAATTTCAAAATAAAATGTTCTGTTTCTAAGCTTGCACATAACCTTTCGTTCAGATGAAACAAATTACATAGTATTTTTTGGAAGCATCAAATTCCTGTTTATTTATACGTCAAAGGGTTAATAGTGTTGGAATCTTCTGTTTTGTTTTATCAATTTTCTTTTTGTTTCTTATCGACCAGCCTTCTTGAATGTTCGATGCTTGTCGCAGTTATTATCGATGCTCATTGCTCATTAGAGCTCGCTCGCTACTTTATAATTACAGGGTGATACCAACCATCTTTTGTCGCACGTCTCTATACTAATATCAACCGTCAAATAGGTTAAGAAGAATTTTCGTTCGTTTTGGGTACCATCGTACGCTCGAAACTTTTGAACCGTAATGTATACACGGACAGGTCGAAAGGGAGCTCTCCGGCGGGTATATCGACCGGCCAGTAACTACAGATTAGTGTTATCAGAGCGTAACAACGCGAAAGCGTGGTTTACCTTGACACTGGTGAAACGCAAGATCGATGGCGGACGGGGAACCCCCGCGAAAGTCGACGATAAATTGTTCGGTTTATTTAATGCCGGACGGGTTGTTCGTTCGATACCTAACGGCAATCGGGCTCGATTGATGGGCCTCGATACACCCTGAACTGGACCCGTTCACGGGTCAACCCCTTTTCTGAAGCGGCAGTTACAGGGGGTAATTATTCGTGCAATAAACCGGGTTATATCGGTCTCGAACGCGAATTAATTTATTGCCGATGCGATGCTACTTTCACGATCTAACGAACAAACGGGTGTCGACGGTATTGAAGTATTAGATGAACTTTATATTTGTTTATATATGTTCGTTGGATGCTGAAGAAGCGTTCACCTGACTATTTTTATTATTGTAGTATTTTTATTGCAAGTATGGATACTTGAGAAGGGGTCACTTTCCTATTTTTATTATTGTAGTATTTTTAGTGCAGGTATGGATACTTGAGAAGCGTTCGCTTCCCTATTTTTATTATTGTAGTATTTTTATTGCAAATATAGACACTTGAGAAGCGTTGACTTCCATATTTTTATTATTGTAGTATTTTTAGTGCAAATATGAATACTTGAGAAGTATTTGTTTCCCTATTTTTATTATTGTAGTATTTTTATTGTAAATATGGATACTTGAGAAGTATTCGCTTCCCTATCTTTATTATTGTAGTATTTTTATTGCAAATATAGACACTTGAGAAGCGTTGACTTCCATATTTTTATTATTGTAGTATTTTTATTGCAAATATAGACACTTGAGAAGCGTTGACTTCCATATTTTTATTATTGTAGTATTTTTAGTGTAAATATGGATACTTGAAAAGTGTTCGTTTCCCTATTTTTATTATTGTAGTATTTTTATTGCAAATATAGACACTTGGGAAGCGTTCATTTCCCTATTTTTATTATTGTAGTATTTTGATTGCAAATATAGACACTTGAGAAGCGTTCGCTTCCCTATTTTTATTGCAAATATTTGTGCAATCAGATTTTTTGACCGATCTATTTTATTTGTAAATTTTTATATTTTGTACCATTTTTATTGTAAATTTTTCTACACACAGATTTTGTTATTTTGTCCATCTTTCTATACAGTTTGAAATACATGAACGAGTATTTTATTAGAATACTGTCACTAAATATATATAAAATTAAATCATTGTAAAAGTAAAACCCACTGCTACATTTACTCCACCTTAAAATCATCAATTTTAATTATTCTCATTAGGTGTCGTCGTCGTTGCTCCCTCCTATATGCACATATGTGCATGTTTCTACTGGTCCGCTTCTAGTTTATCGACAATGAGATTTAACAGTCGTTCGAAGAGAATGATCGAAAGTTCGTTAACGGAGGGTGAATTTAGCCCTGGTCGAATGTGGCCCGGTTACGATTGATAAATCGCGTGCAGCATTGGAACCGCTTGTGTACCATGGTGTACCGTAAAGTTTGCAAACGTTATTAGACGAATGCTCGCCCAGGGAAATCCATTGTCATACATCACGTCAGCGAGGTCCCTTCATCACCCAAGGCCCCGGCTATATCCAATCCGGGACGAGCTGGCTCGGGGCAAGGGTTACCAACTGTCCGCGAAGGCCTGAGGATTCGTTGAACTCACGGCGCGGTCGTAATAAGTTTCGTCGAATCGACCATCCGTTGCAAACAAACGCATACACACGCGCATGTACAATACGTGCATACATATACATACGTATATACAATAGCGGACAAAAGCTTAAGAACAAAGAGTCAAAGAATATAAATTAATTAATTAGTAAGAAATGGGACGATAGATCAAATTGTTATGCTAATAATAAAATATTAAAATTTTAAATTTATAATATTTATTTTAATTATAAGATATTATAAATATTCTATGCTAATTAGTAAACAGTGTTCTATCATAAAAATAAGTATATAAACAAAATATTTGCATACCATAATATTATATTTTGCTTTGCTCTGTCGCCTTAAGCTTTTGTCCGCTACTGTACATATATCTATATATACCTATATATATTAAGACTTAATATACATTAATATATATAATATATATAGATATGTGTAGACTTATATATATATAATAATAAAATTGATTTATTGGATAAAATATATTAGTTTTTATTATGTAATTTTTATAAAAAGGTAAAATAAATAAAATTAAAATTCAAGAAATTAATAAAATTACTCCTCCTAATTGATTATCAATTGATGGAAGAATAGAATAAGCAAATAAAAAATATCATTCTGGTTTAATATAAGGAGGGGTAATTATAGGATTAGCTCCGATAAAATTATCGGTATATATATATATTAAGGTCTACATATATCTATATATGCCTATGTATATTAAGACTTAATATACATTAATATATATAATATATATAGATATGTATAGACCTTAATGTATATATTAAGACCAAAGAGTCAACAAAAGTAAATTAATCAGTTCATAAGAAATAGTATAATAAATGAAATTTGTATTTTATACTAATCAATAAATAGTGTTTTACCATAATAACTGTAAAAATGAATATATATATATAGAAAAAATTTGCAAGTCATAAAAATATGTTTATACATTGTCCTCTCGTCTTAAACTTTTGCCCACTACTGTATAAAGGTATAAACGAGGTATGGTTTGGGTTAGCTGGTTGCGGGCCGTTGTAGATTTTACACCCTTTCGAGCAGACGCGGATTGTTGCGGGACACCGCCGCTTAATTACTATGCTGCGCGTAATGGACGGACATTTGCCTATACGAGTTACTTTGCTACGCGATAACGGTCATTACGGTAAATTGCGGGCTTTAATAGTTTTAAAATATCCGAGCTGCACGCGAACGGGCATCGGTCACGGCCAGCTGTGACGAGGATACGATTCGGTGAGCTGACGGATACGTGTTTAACGCTGGGAGTAACGATGGTTGAAGGGTAATCCATTGCGAAGCGGAAGAATGAAGTTGATTATTATAATCATCTTTATGGAAATAAACAAAACAATAGTTTTGTGGTTTATAGTTACATTTTTATTTTAGTTACATAGCTCTATGGTTTACAAATGTCTTCTATATATTCTTTTTTACCGTTATTATGGCTGAACACTATTTATTGATTAGCATAGAATACGAATTTCGTTCATCGTACTATTTCTTACGAATTAATCAGTTTTTACTTTCGTTGACTCCTTGGTCTTAAACTTTTGTCCGCAACTGTATATGTTAGAAATCAGTTAATATGACAATGTTGTCATCTAGGATACTATAGGAATATTGTCATACACTGGTGGGGAAATATTGGTATAAGAATTTGACGCACAGTATTTTGAGCATTCAGAATAGTAGAGTCAGGCAGTCAGTACGAAACATTATAATACGAATACGTAAAATATACTTATATCTTTAAAAGATAAAGTTCATTTGTTCTACCACATATATCCTGTTTTCCAGTAATTTCCCAACAGTATATCTAGGGATCCTGTCGGACTCGAGTACTTGCGAGAAAGGTAGTTGTCCCTGTTAGTGGCGAGGGCAGAAAGGTCGCCACACACAACCATCGAACGTAGAAGGATGTGTTGTTTATAGGATACGTGAGAAAGTCTAGAAATAGCAAGCAACCCCACGTTGCGTCGCCTAAAAGATAGAACGTTTGTCCTGAAGGATCTGTGGGGCGACCTTCCTGCCCTCGCCACTAGGACGGATCAACCGTTGTCCTTTCTCGCAAGTGCTCGAGTCCCTGATGGTTTCTATGTAGGGTGTTCGGACGAAGCTGGAAGAAAATTGAAGGGGCAGCTCTATGCAACATTCTAAGACGAAAATCAAGAGTAACAATATTGCGTTTGACGCTTTGTTTATTAGTTATAGGCAATTAAAAAACTGGGCTATTTGACGCCTGACAGCAGGCAACCGTGCGACACGGTAGGTATCGTCTATGACTACGCAGTGATGCTCAGACATAACTATGTGCGGAATACGGCTTACTTCTGAACAGTTACAGAAATGCACGTAGTTATGACTAAGCATCACCGTGCAGCTAGTGACATTACCTACCGTGTCGCCCGATTGCCTGGTCTCAGGCGTCAAATAGCCCATTCTTTTAATTGCTTATAACTAATAAACAAAGCGTCCAAAGCAATATTGTTATTCTTGATTTTCGTCTTAAAATGTCGCACAGAGTTGTCCCTCCAATTTTCTCCCAGGTTCGTCTGAACATCCTATATCTACCAATTCCGATCTATCCCTATCCCTGTGTTTGAAGTATGGGCCTGTTGGGTAGCCTTACCGATGTGTCCACTAGCAGGCCCCGGACGAAACACCGTTCCTCTTCCCTTCTTTACATCGCAACAGCCACTTATCTATCTACAGAGTGGGGAAAAGGCTGTGTTGCCTTCAAAAAAAGAGGGTCGTTGTCGATCTGACTGCACTTACCCCGGAATCTTCCCAATCAACCGGTCTCTTTCTTTTCAAAATTAACCGTTTCTTAAAGATATTTTTAACGTAGATCGAACAGAGTCTATATTCGCTGCGAGAGACGATCGAAATGAAAATGACGGCTGATCCACCGCGGACAACGAGAAGTCGATAGCGATCGTTCGAAGGGGATTGGAGAGGAAAGCTACCCGTGTGCGTGCACTTGAATCCGAATTGCCGTTCTCCCTCGTGCAGAAGGTATCCCGGTGTGTGTGTGTGTACGTAAATCGACGATAAATCTGTCCCGACTGGGCGTTGATAGCATTCGAAATGAACGCCATAAATTCATTAAGCGGCCGTATCTGATATGGAGAGATGATCTGAGTCGAGGGGGAGAGACTGCGACTGGAAGAGCCGGTACGACGACGTAGTTTCCTGATTTGAAATTACGACACGAACTCGACCACTTCCTAGCGATGGACGTTCGAATCTTAATTTCGAAGCTCTCCGAAGGCGAATCACTTGGAACGTGCAACGCCGCTCGAAAGTCTTGAGACATGTTGCCACGTTCAGATGAGAATCGAAGGAACGATTTAGGCGAAGGTTTGGTTGAAAAGTAATTTGCATACAGAGTGAGACGTGTGGGGTGTGACAAGCTGTTTTGATGAAAACTACTGCAAATATTGATGTGAATTTTTTTTTTTACGTTAAATGGAGAATAAAAGTTAACTAGTAGAGCATAACAGATTTTTAAGGGATGGATTCTAAGGGAGCACAATGCGCACCTTCATTTTGTTTTAACACTTAACGAAATAATGCCGCCATATTCGCGACATTATAAATATTCTAAAAAAGTTGAATGCCACCACACAGGTGACATTTCAAGAAATCTGTTAGGTTTGGCTGTACTTGTAAGTGATCGACAATGGGGGACTTGGGGGGGGGGGGGAAGTACTACACCCAAAAAAAGAATGAGTAATTTTGTATAAATACATTGTAAATCTATAAAAAATAAATTTATAAATGTATACAAATCTATACATTACGTACATACATTTATTCGTTTATTTCAACTCCTATTATTTTTCTGTAATTTTCACTTCAGTATCCTTTTGTATGGACATATTTGTTCATATACTTATTATTACTGAACATTTCCATAAAATCCAATAAAGCGATATTAATTATGCACTTTTTCTCGCTCTAGAAATAAAACAATTAATTTCTTAAAAATTCGTCGATCTACTGGTCATTGTTCTAGAAAAATGTGCTCGTTCGTTAAGGGTTACTAGGAATTTTTAATTTCGCAGATAATTTCTCAAATTTCTCAAACTTTTCACTAGGATGTTGAAAAAATTAATACTTAAGGCGTTTTGCTTATCTTATATTAAAATATCGTAACTGACTTCAATATTTCATTGAAAAGAAGGAGTATTCTAATAGGTAATAAGATTTTTGGGCAGAAGTGTAATCCGACTAAGCGTATGAACGAGTCCTCAGCTCTGACAGGTTCTGAATTTTTAAAAATTCAATAAACCTTATAGCTCTTGAAAACTTTATCGACTCTTGATGGACGTTAAAACTGAAATTAGATTGAAATTGAATTAAACTGAAATATACTCGCCAATTATAGATTACGTTAATTATTGGCAGATTCGAGAGATAATGGATGATTTATTAAAACATGAATAATTGAATAGTAAAGTCATAATTAGTTTTGAACAAAAAAGTGACTCCATTATTTGATGAATTTTGCGAGTCGCGACGTTAAACATTGCATCACGTTTTTAAAACACATATTTGTAGTCTTAACACTAGTGTAAAAAATATTAACATTTATCGTAAATATATTGACTTCTTTTCTACCCATGCTAGTCTTTAAATTTCAATTGTTGCGTTGTTTTGACTCTTATGATTAACCCCTTAACCTACAATGACGGGCATAGCCCGCGTACGATGATCGGATCAAATATAAATATTAGCAGCGGTGCCCTCCTAAAGTTATAAACATTTGTGAAATATTTGATAAGTAATTACAACCTGATGTAATAATTGTGGTAGATGCAAATACTATAAAAAGTTTATTTATACAAAAATTAGTAATACAAAATTAATAATCTGCAATGGTGTGATACAAGTCGTGCGAATGGCTCTAAGGCTGCGCGAGCTTGTTTACGTTTTCGGCCCAAAATTCTCGAACGTAAATCGTAAATTAAGGGGTTAAACTGTATGTTCTTTATGTATTCTAAAGGTTTTTTCCTGTAAACAAATAAATAATCAAATAAATAAATAAATAAACTCCGTATAAATCTGTAGATGTATAATAAATCACACTTTCTTTCCACGGAACCTTTCGTAAATTTTTTATAATTTTAAAACTGTTGTTTGCGTTTTCTTTTTTTTTATAGTGCTCATAGTGCTTTTATAGTGCTGCTTCAAAATCGGCGAATTTTCAAACAACTTTTCAACCCCTATTTAACCCCCTTAGGGGTGAAATATCAAAAAACCAGTCAACTAGCCTGGTTCACATTTCTGCAAGATTTTACGTGGACAAATTGACTCGATGTGACGCGCTCTAGTGTTTTCCGAGGAAAAAAGAGAATCATGTATGTACATCCGTGTCGCGTTCGGTTTCTGTGTGTTCGAGGGAGGCTTAAATCGTTTCAATTCGATGCATCTCGTATTCTAGGGTATATCATGAGCCTTTATACACGAAAAACGAGAAATAACGAACAGCACGCGAACGATATCGACATCGATGCCGTATCTGTACACGCTATTTTCAGCGTCCTCGATATCCCACGGGAAACGACGCGAAAACAGCCTCAGACTGCATGTACCGCGATGCACACCGTATATCTATCCGTTCTGCTGTGTGTACACTTGTACGTAGTACGCAAACAAATATAGAGGCACGTGTATCTTTCATTTTATTCCGAACAATGCCATCTACGAGAAAATCATAAATTTCACGTACGAAGACAATGCGTCAACTGAATGCATGGATGTATGGTACACTGTGCGACAAAAGTTTGAGACCAATGTGAATTCTGAGAAACGTAACAATTTTAAAAAGGAGAGGGTTTAACACTATTCCTACCGGCACTTCACGTATACCTATTCCTACCGCGACATTCCCACGTAACACAGACAACAAATTCTTCTCAGAATATAAATAATGAAAACAGAAGTGAATATTGAAAAATGTATTCTACGTATATTTGAGGAAAAGTCTAAAGTTTAAAGGCGATTCAATTACGTTGTACATATGAAATTCTAATAAAAATTTTAAGAACGGTCATTTGACCGGTCATGGTAGGAATAGTGTTAAGATAAAAAAAAACTATTTTACGGAAAGAGAAAATTATCTAGATATCGAGAACTGTTGTTGTTTAGAACTCTGTTTTACATCTCCAAATTTTAAACTTATGTCCGCTACTGTACGTTCTCTTTGTACTTCAAATCATACTGTCCCACAGTACACATTTTCGCTATTATAACTGTCAGGTTATAATTATTTACAATTATGGTACATTGTGCAACAAAAGTTTGAGACCAACGTGAATTCTGAGAAACGTAACAATTTTAAAAAGGAGAGGGTTTAAGATAAAAAAAAAACTATTTTACGGAAAAAGAAAATTATTTAGATATCGAGAACTGTTGTTGTTTAGAACTCTGTTTTACATCTCCAAATTTTAAACTTATGTCCGCTACTGTACGTTCTCTTTATACTTCAAATCATACTGTCCCACAGTACACATTTTGGCTATTATAACTGTCAGGTTATAATTATTTACAATTAGGGTACACTGTGCGACAAAAGTTTGAGACCAACGTGAATTCCGAGAAACGTAACAATTTTAAAAAAGAGAAGGTTTAAGATAAAATTAATTTATGAAAGTATTTTACGGAAAAAGAAAATTATCTAGATATCGATAACTGTTGTTGTTTAGAACTCTGTTTTACATCTCCAAATTTTAAACTTATGTCCGCTACTGTACGTTCTCTTTGTACTTCAAATCATACTGTCCCACAGTACACATTTTCACAATTATAACTGTCAGGTTATAATTATTTACAATTATTGTATTACTAGCTGTTGCTCGCATTTTTTTTTATAGTGTCTGTTTCAAAATCGGCGGATTTTTAAACAAACCTTCATCCCTTATTTTACCCACTTGGGGGTTGATTTTCCAAAAATGTTGAAACACGTATTTCTTTATTTCTAACAAAAATTCTGAATACGAGTTTTCATAATGTTTACTTCAAAATCAGCGGATTTTCAAACTTTCATCCCTCATTTTACCGTCTTGGAAGTCGATTTTCCAAAAACGTTGAAACACGTAACCCTTTATTTTTAATCAAAAAGCTAAAAAACGAGTTTTCATAGTGCTTGCTTCAAAACAACGTTTCAACCTCAATTTAACCCCTTTAGGGGTGGAATATAAAAAAATCCTTCCTTAGTGGGTGCCTACATGATAAAAGGAACTCTTCTTTGTCCAAATTTCATGTTTCTAGCTTCAGTAATTTAACCTCTGCGATGATGAATCAGTCGCAACATGTCTTTTTATAAATATAGATAATCATTATATGTATTACAAATATAGTATTATAATTATTATTCAGACCTCAACAAGGTCTATTTAACGAAGCATAAAAAAGTATAAGGTATTCGGATAATGGAGGTTCGGTATAGAGAAAAACTCTACATATTTCTGAATTACCGCGCGTTTAAAAATCACAACCGCGAATTAAACGGAACCACGGTAAATCGCTTGTAAACCCCCTGAAAGATGGTGCCCGGACAATGAAACGGCTAAGAACAATGCTACTGATGAATAAAATCCCGCTGCAGCCGCCATTTTTATCGCCCGCCGCGTTAACCGGTTTTAATCTCGCCCCGTTTCCGGCGAGCCCGTAATTGTTACCAATCCCGCGGCATCGGGACAAACGAAACAAAGCCGAGTCGTTAGGTATGACAATCTGGTGGCAAAAATAGAAAAGGAAGAGGGGCGGGGAGGGGGAAGAACCGGTGATTCGATTTCGAGACCGCGAGCGGGAACACTTGGGATCGTTAGCGTTGTACGCAGCCAGCCGCGGCAAAGTCGGTGGATCCGATAATTAATTAATTATTCGACGCCGTAGGAGCGCGCAATTTGGCCTGGACAGAAACCAGAAACCTCGGGACGCTGGCCAGCCGCCAAATTAGCTTATTAAATTAACACGTTCGCTCGAGACTTGGCAATGCTTTCCTGCGGCCGCCTGAGAAAAGAGCGACGTCTTCGCTTCCGGCTGGAACACCGGCGAAACGCGAGGCCCGAGACGCCTCAATTCCGTGGAAATTTCTGAAAACAACCCCTGTTCTCGTTATCCAGTTCCCTAGTTGTCTATTGTTAACCGTTTCTAGCCGGGATTTAATTTACTCGCGACGGGGGAAATGTTTTAGGTTCGTTCAGAAATCTTCGTTTTTCGTAGAAAATGCGTATCTTCTTTCTAATTCGTTTTTATTACATTTAGATTGATAGTTATTGGAAGTTTCGATTTATTGAAATTTTTTTAGACAATTAAGCTTCGTGGAAATTTAAATTAAGAAAATGGTGCAGTTTTCGATATTGATTTACAAATGATGGGAATTTATTTACAGATCTAACAATAGGATAAAAGCTGTTAAGAACGTACAGTAGCAGGCAAAAGTTTAAGACGATAGGACAATTCAAAACATAGTCTTGAGATATGCAAATATTGTTCATATACTTATTTTTATCGTCAGAACACTATTTATTGATTAGCACGGTATACGAATTTTATTTATACTGTTAATTTATTTATTTTATTTCACCGTTTGGTGTTAAACTTTTGTCCGCTGCTATAACGTTAAATTCTGTGCAGAAGATGAAGGATTGGAGAAAATGTATTTATTCTTAATGAATATTAGTGTTTTACTATTCAACTGTAGTAAAACCTGCTCGCACGAAACGAAATCGAAAATTTGGTCTAGGTGCACAAGAAATCCGCAGTTCGATCGTAACTGTTCGACATGTTTAATTAAATAGAAGCATCCGACAGAAGAGGCTTACACCCCCCTAGGTAAATCCATCCGACCAGTTTCTGCCCGTCACACCTAACCCTTTCTCCCTCGCCCCCAAAAGAACTATTCTCACCAACTGGACGTTTCGCCAAAGAAAAGATTTAAGCCGAAAGTTAGAGCTGCGCTGGAGACGAAACGACCGATGCAGCTTCCGTTGCTTTCGGCAGGCCACTCCGAAAGAGGACAAAGTAATAAAGTTGATGGCAACAAGATGGAAGAGAAGAAGTCCAAGGAGAGGGATGAGACAGGGAATAAAAGAGAAACAGAGAGTAAGAGGAAAACAGAACGATGGAGAGAGAGAGAGAGAGTGAAAGAAAAACAGAGAGAGAGAGAGTAAGAGGAAAGAAGAGAGAGAGAAAGAAAGAGTAAGAGGAACCAGAGAGAAAGAGAGAGAGAGAGAGAGGAAGAGAAAAAGAGAGTAAGAGGAAAGCAGAGAGAAAAAAACAGAGTGGAAGGAAAACAGAGAGAGAAAGAAAGGGAGAGAAAGAGTGTGTGAGAGGAAACTAGAGAGAAAGGGAAAGAGAGTGTGAGAGGAAAACCGAGAGAGAAAGAGAGTGAAAGAAAAACAGAATGGGAGGAAAGGAGGGAGAGAAAAAGAGGGAAAACAGTGAGAGAGAAAGACAAGAAAGCAGAATGAGAGGGAAAGAGAGAGAGAGAGAGAGAAGAAGAGCACAGAGTAATGAAATGGAAAAGTTTTCTGGCCGAGCCTTCTCCCGCCGGTAATGACCGCTAAGCGAATTAAAGAACCGGCTATCTTCCGTGCTATGGAGGAGCGGCAACTTCCTCTTGTAAAGAGGCCGTCGACGGAGTCCTTCTCGCCGCGTCGAACGGGACCAGATACCGTTCCCTGGCGAACGTTCCTACCCCGGGAAATATCGCCGGGAGATTACTCGCGGTGTGACTCGCTTATCAGCCGGAAAACGTTCGTTAATTATTCGCCGGATTTGCATACGCTTCTGGATACGGCGTTGAGGTCGCCGCTGGGAGTTTTAACCCTTTACCCTGTATACCTGCTTTTTTCGTTCATCTTTTTGCCCCTGTTCCTCGTGGAAATTAATAACGGAGATTTGGTATAGGAGAGATACCCGGTTTTTGCGTGGATTCTACAAACTGGGATACGTAGAGGTAAATATAGATTTAGGTTCGGGTTAAGTGGTTGTAGATTAGAAATTTTGCGTCATAGAGTGTGTTATTCGCATAATTATCTTGTTTACTTTCTTATCGACTCTTTGGTATTAAATGTTTGTCCGCTACTGTATATATTCATTTTTACCATTATTATGGAAGAACGCTATTTATTGATTACTATAAAATACAAATTTCGTTTATCGTACTATTTCCTATCAATTACTTAATTCACCTTCATTGACTCCTATTCATATCAGAACACTGTTCATCGATTATCATAAAATACGAATTTATCGTACTATTTCTTATGAACTAATTAATTTACCTTCGTTGACTCTTTGGTCTTAAACTTTTGTCCACTACTGTACATATTCATTTTTTCTATTATTACGGCAGAACGCTATTTATTGATTAGCATAAAATACGAATTTCATTTATGGTACTATTTACTATCAACTAATTAATTTACCTTCATTGACTTCTTTGGTCTTAAACTTTTGTCCGCTACTTTATATTTTCATTTTTACAGTTATTACGATAGATCATTATTTATTGATCGGTATAGAATACTAATTTATCATACTGCTTTTTATCAACTAATTAATTTACCTTCGTTGACTCTTTGGTCTCAAACTTTTGTCCGCTACTGTACATATTCATTTTTTCTATTATTACGGAAGAACGTTATTTATTCATTAGCATAAAATACGAATTTCATTTATGGTACTAATTCTTATAAACTAATTAACTTACTTTCGTTGACTCGTTGGTATTAAACTTTTGTCCGCTACTGTACTTTCCAACGAATGCCTAAAAAATCTGCAGTCTACTGATCTACCGTTGCACCGTTCTCTTACACGTAGGGACGAAAGCTAAAGGGAACGTTAGGATAATCGATCGTCGAAGGGGGTGGGGGTGTTTGGCGACCGGATGTCGGCGCGTTCGGATAAATGAATTTCATTTGGCCGACGCGCTGCCGGTAGACAGCCGGAGGGCGATAACTGCTCGCAGCAACGAATTTGACGAAGTTGCTGTATTCGATTAGCACGCGCGCCGCGCTCGCCATGTAACTTGGAAGGCATTCAAGCTGCTCGACAAGTGGAAAGTTGCTCGACCCCGTCATATACCGCGTTACACGGTTATGCTCGAGTTACGAGCTTCAAAGTGTTCAAGGTCCGCTACCTCACGCGTCGAAGCACGCTCGCTTCTTTTTCGCGTAATAGCAAAAGTTATGCAACCTATATTGGATGCTAAAGAACGCCTCTTTTTATTGGTTTCCGACGTGAAACACTGATAAGCATGGTAATTACGCGAAGCAGGGTCGTATCTTATGGTTGGGTACGTACAGTAGCGGACAAAAGTTTAAGACGAGAGGACAATGTAAAACATAATTTTATGGTTCGCAAATATTGTTTATGTATTCATTTTTGTTGTCATTATGGTAGAACACTATTTATTGATTAGCATAGAATACAAATTTTATTTATGCTGTTATTTCTTGTTAATTAATTAATCTACAGTAGGGAACAAAAGTTTAAGACGACAGGACAGTGCAAAATATAGTTTTATGATATGCAAATATTATTCATGTACTTATTTTTATCGTCGTTATGATAGAACACTATTTATTTATTTGACGTGTAAACACCCTCTATAAAGTAGAAATACAATAAGAATAAGAGTAATTAAAAAATAATATTTAAATACTTTTTAATATTTAAAAAATATATTACTTTATTTCTAATCAAAAAGCTAAATACTAGCTTTCATAGTGCTTGCTTCAAAATCGGCAATTTTTCAAACAAACCTTCATCCCTTATTTTACCCCCTTGGGGGTTGATCTTCCAAAAGCGTTGAAACACGTATTTCTTTATTTCTAACCGAACAGCTAAATACCAGTTGTCATAGTGCTTGCTTCAAAATCGACGGTTTTTCAAACAACCTTTCAACCCCTATTTAACTAACTCCCTTAGGGGTGGAATATGAAAAAATCCTTCCTTAGTGGATGTCTACGTCATAAAAGGAACCCATTGTCCAAATTTCATGTCTCTAGTTTCTGCAGTTTAGTCTCTGCGACGATGAATCGGTCAATCAGTCAGGACATGTCTTTTCATATGTATAAATAATTACAAAAACTTTGTTTAACATTTAATACAAAATTAGCTGAAAATTTTTCAAACGTAATTCCAACGAAAACCTCGCGGGTCGTGTGCAAACAGTTGAGGAACGGTTTAAATTTAGCCCGGTTCTCTGTACAAACGCGGTGTCTCCCTCCCCCCTGCCCACCCCCAACCCCGTGGCAAGAAAATCGCGGAATTTAAATTGAATTTACGTGATACAAGTTAAATTTAACGAAGAACCGGAAACGTCTGCGTCTTACGTTGTTCGTATTCTGCTCGCGCGCGCGCGCGTGCATGCGCGTATGTACAGTCGGGCTGAAAAGTTTACTCGACTCTTTTTGAAATATTTACACTTAAGTACACGTTAAAGGTAACTATAACTGAGTATGATTTAAGCTTGAAATTCGAATTGTATTGTAACAACTTCTTAACACTAGGTTTAGTGTTAAAAAGCTTTTTAAATTGTTGAGCTTTGGACTTAAGAAACAAAATTTGTAAAAATAATTATTAATATTCCCAAAATTTTTATTAACTTTTATCGATAGAGGAATACATATACATATATATATACCCAAATTTATTTTCTTCTCAGCTTTGTAATTTCAAATTCTGTAAGATGTACACCTATTTTTTAGTATATGTAAATTAGAAACAGATATACAAGAAATATCCGTGAATGCAGTGTTAAAGACAAGGATTTTCTAGGAAAATATTAATCTTTGTAGATAATATATTCACTTGAAAATTTTCAGTTTTTACGTTTAGAAATATTTACAGAGAGCCTGCAGAGAGATTGAATTGGAATTATGTCGAATGATCGAAAAGTCGCATCGGGGATTATTTTGCAGAATAAACGTTCTCGCAGAATCAATGGAGCACTCTTCTTTATTGTGCTTTTTTTTATCTCGCTGAAATATAATCGTTAACCGTACAATGCTTGAGTTAATTAAAAGATTGAAAAGGTATGGATGAAAAATATTTATCGTAGAAACGATTCAATAATGATTTTACGATATTTTTTTTATTTTTTTTTATTTACGCTATTGAACCTAAAATAGGATTAAATATTGTGCCCTTGTGTGTATTGCAATAAATTTTAATTACGTGTATTTTAATCGGTAAAAATGTGTAGAATAATATTTCTATATATAATAACACTATTTATGGCGTTCATTTTATTTATTTATTTTTTTTTTTTAATCATTTCACGTTACATGTAGTTTAAACTTTTGAGCGCCAGTGTATGCATTGAAGCGAATTTATTGGATGGTACACGAATTGTACCCGGTTCGCGAACAACGGGAATCTCATTTCGCGTTGAATTTCACGTCGCCCCGTAAGTAAAGCGGAATCCGGACAACCCGTTATCCTTTATCTCGTATCGTGTGCACGGACAGTTAATCGTTAGTAGCTTGTCGCCAAGGTGTTGGTTAATGATTGGATCAAGTTCAATATACATCCGCGGATTCAAGGAAATTTTAGTACAAACAGTTATTTATCTATAACCTATATTAACTATCAACAGAATATTATTTCGTTTTGCAATAATAAATATCAACATTCATTTTGATACTTTAACGTCCATGTATCCTTATTAACAATTTATTCGTATTTTTGAAGTTATTTCCAAGTTATCCTGTTATAGAAATATCCTAATACCCAAAGAACTTTGCTGATCCGTCAGATTACGATAACCCTGCCTCTCATTACCAGTCCTTGAATCAATAATCCTTGAATCACTAATGTTTGAAACACCAATCCTTGAATTACTAATCCTTGAATCAATAATCCCTATATCACTAATTCTTGAATCAATAATCTTTGAATCACCAATCCTTGAATCACTAATCCTTGAATCATCAATCCTGGAATCAATTATCCTGAAATCACTAATCCTTGAATCATCAATCCTGGAATCAATTATCCTGAAATCACTAATCCTTGAATCACCAATCCTTGAATCATTGATCCTTAAATCACTAATTTTTGAATCAATAATCTTTGAATCACCAATCCTTGAATCACTAATGTTTCAAACACTAATCCTTGAATCACCAATCTTTGAATCAATAATCCTTGAATCATCAATCCTGGAATCAAGTATCCTTAAATCACTAATCCTTGAATCACTAATTTTTGAAGCACTAATCCTTGAATCACCAATCTTTGAATCAATTATCCTTAAATCACTAATCCTTAAATCAATAATCCTTGAATCACTATTCCTTGAATCACAAATCCTTAAATCACTAATCCTTGTACCACTAAAAACTGTCCACTCCTAGCTAAAACCATATAATTATACAAAAACCAAAATTTGTAAGAATAAACTAATGATCTGAACTCTACTAAAACCTTCTCGCAATTATTGTCCAAATCCTGAAAAACTGCGGTATTCCCTCGAAACGTCTACGTTATTTAACTGTGGACCGTGACACCGGCATCGTCATAGGATCCCAACAAAATTCATCCTTAAAACGAGCATTACTCGCGTACACGTGTAAATGCACGTAAAACAGGATACCTCTCGGATTAACAAAACGAAGAGACTTTTATTCGGAATTATGGCGGCGAACGTTAACCGGGCAAACGAGTCGAACACACCCGATACCGTCCACGGTGCGAGCGATCGCGTGGAAATCAAAAAGCTATTTGAAATATATACGCGGGCGGGGCTCGTTTTTGTTCGGCTGTTACCGGCCTGTTACCGTCTGTTACGGGCCGTGTTCGAACGACAATCCGATCGCGGCTGTAATACGCTAAATACGACGTACAAGCCTCGTATTTGTTGCAAATTGATCGGCACCGATTGTAAAAGTCGACAACAATGATCCGCGCCCATCGTTTTTTGTCGCGAATAATTGGTCGTCAACGGTCTTCGAGGGCGATAAATACTTTGCTCGATAAACCGTGGCAACGAAAACGATTTAACGCACCCCTGTCGGTCGAAAATTTCGGATCGCTTTTCGGTTTACAATCGAGTTCGTCATCGAAACTAACTTCGTTATCGATTCGACATTCTGCAACCGACAACCAGACTGCTAATCCAAATTTGTTTTTTTTTTTAGAAATCGAGTTATATGTATATTGGAATTATTTTTAGAGATGGCAGGGTTCGACTGTAGATGTGACAAAGTAAAATTCTTACAAAAATTTAAGACGACAGAATAATATAAAACATAATTTTATGATTCGCAAATATTGTTTATCTTTTCATTTTTATTGTCATTATGGTAGAATATTTATTTCTGAATTAATTCATTTATTTTCTTTGACCCTTTGGTCGTAAACTTTTGTCGGTTACTGTATTTTTAAAATAGTTTTAATCGTAACTATGGTTTAACAACTCTTCAAATTTACAATTTTGATACCCTTGTTTTCGAAGCTTAAATTAATAATTTTTCTCTCTTTATTAAGTAAACATTTTTTACTGGATACATTCGGTCACATTCACCCAAAACTGCTCAATCGCGACGTTGTCTCAAGTACTCATTTTTCGCGCCTCAAAAACACTCTAGACCAAATATTCCACGTTCATACATAGAGTAAGGGACAAAAGTATTCGTACCCTATGTCACAGCCAAACTCACATAACAAAGAACCGTTGCTTTTAATAAAAATTTGTATAGAAAACGAACCAAACAAGAAATACAATATGCAATTAAGAAACTTTCACTGCTTTCTAATCAAACCTCATACATAAACAATGTAACAAGGAGCGTTCCATTTAATTCCCTGCTAAAATACCAAAAAAGCATCACACTTACGTTTCCTTCATAAAACTCACCTTAAAATCTACATTCTAACATCGAATTATTTCGACGTACATCAATTCCACGGAAGGAACAAGCAGAATTTAGTGATAAATGCGAAACGTTTCGCTTTTACACGGTTCACCGGTGAAACACACCGTGGAAACGTCGAAAGAAGCCGGGCACACAATTTCCTGTACGCAGAATTAAGGATTAAAGTTACGATTCTCGTCGAGCACACGGGGACGCTTCTATCTGCACGCGCGAGCGCACAAATGACGGCGGCTATAAAATATTCAAAGCCTAGCGCGATAATGGCGGTGCGTCCAAGCATATTAAACATTCAGTCACGTAACCGGTCCACCGTCATGGCCGCGCGCGGGGCGAGTGCACGTGGTAATTCAACTCCCGAAGTAAAGTTTCAGCCGCGAGATACATCCCGCGGTATAAACTTCGTGAAATTACACTATATCAAACTCGGCTATACATATTTATTATTTAAGTTACGGGCACTTGTTCCGGGGGCGCGAACGCAGCGGTCGCTTGTGTCCCGCCGCCATCTTGCGTGTTTCGCTGTGAGAAGTCAACGTGGCGACGGTCGGATCCACGCGTTGGAAAGTTTCCCGCGAGAATGTGGAACTTCGCGAACTTCGCGCCTGTTTAATGCCTTCTGCCGTTTTTGTTTGCCGATTAGACGACCTCGGTGAAATAAAATGACTTTCACGTTTCGATCCGTTTACTATGGGGAAACGAAAAGATGGCCGACTAAAAGCAAGCTCAAAAACGCGAGACACAAGGGGTGTTAGGTCTTGAAAAGCACATAAAATAAGAGGATAAGTCTAATTTCTAATATTACACTAGCTTAACGTATGTTTTAGTTTCTTTAGAAAAACCTTTTGCCGTTTTACAATCCATAGTTCGCTAGTCGTAACAGAAATAGGACCCAAGGAGTCATTAGATTCCAGCCCGGATGAATTCCAAAAATGCATCGCACTAAATGCATCGTACAAAGCTTCTATGAAAAGTTATGACTTGGACATTTTAACCACCTTGGTAAATCTAATGATTAAAAATGAGTGCCCTACAAATAAACGTCTAATTCTGAAATAAAAATATAAGTTCCTATTAAGCAGAAAAAACGCCCACTCATAAAATTTCAATTATTTTTCTTTCCAATTAGTTGTATACAAAATATTTCATCGTGTCAGCTTAAATGGAATTGTACAACTTGCGTCACTATGTAATAACGTCAAACATTTATGAGTAAACTGGCAAAATGAAATATTCTTACTGCTACATTCACAAAACAATAATGGTCTCTTAAGAACTATAAAGATACCAACAAATCAACGTACAGAACTTCCGTAACAATTTAATACCAACCAAAACCGGTTGCCATTCCCGGACAAACGTTCAACATCGCGTGACGGTTAAAGCGCACGAAGAAGAGCAACCACCGGGATCGGGTCTCGTTTAAATAAAGATAAACCCAATTATTCTCGAGTGTATTGCGCAACATCGTTGTCCGTGCGAGTGCTGGGAAAATTTAAATAGCCCAGTCAAAAAGGGATTAAATATTCCATTACGCCGGGGTCGGCGCGAGCATTCGGTGCGTGCAACGCGGGTCCTCTCGCGATAATTCAGCTGACCGCAACAAAGTTTCATGCCCGACGACGACTGGCGTCCCGACGCGACCCCACGCGAAATTATACCCCCCTCTGTTCCATTAGGTACCGGCCACGGGCATAAGTATTTATTTATTAACGAGATTAGATGGCTCTTTAGCATGCAATACAGTGGAACGGAATTCATCAGAAGATAAGCGAGGATAAAAACGTTACAAAAAGAATTTATAATTGGTAATAAGGAGGACGTGCAAACTGAAAATTAGCATCGATCGATTGGTGTTGTATGCCAATGCATAATACTGCTTTAAGTTAAGACAACGCTACCTACTTTATTTATTTATTTTACCAGTAAACGAGCAAAGACTCTGAGTTGTACATAGGGTTATTATCGGAAATAGGGTTTTATATTACTAAATAAAATGAAACACTATAATACTGTTGTATGCCAACGCATGGTATTATCTTAAGTTAAGACTCATCCTTCAGTAATCGTCCAAAAATCCTTTATCGATAACGGATGATTTTACTTTTACGAGTCATTTCTGAATCTTGTTCTTAACACCTCATCCCTTACTGACCGCTAACCCAGAGTAACCCCTATCTCTCTATTTAAAAATTTATAAAAGTCATGAACTCTTCCTTGGAAAACAAAAACAATTTGGACCGTCTTAGGTTATACGTCTACACTTAGTCATGCGAATACACTTTGATTATAAAATAGAAACTCTCACGAGTTATCTCTGAAATTTGTCCTTAACGCCTCATCCCTTAGTGGCCACTAACCCAGAATAACCCCTATCTCTCTATTTAAAAATTTATAAAAGTCATGAACTCTCCCTTGGAAAACAAAAACAATTTGGACCGTCTTAGGTCATATGTTTACACTTAGTCATGCGAATACACTCCGATTATAAAATAGAAACTCTCATGAGTCATCGTTGAAATTTGTCCTTAACACCTCCTTCCTTATTGACCGCTAATCCAGGATAACCCCTACCTCTCTATTTAAAAATTTATAAAAGTCATGAACTCTCCCTTGGAAAACAAAAACAATTTGGACCGTCTTAGGTCATATGTTTACACTTAGTCATGCGAATACACTCCGATTATAAAATAGAAACTATCACAAGTCATCGTTGAAATTTGTTCTTAACACCTCCTCCCTTATTGACCACTAGTTCAAGATAACCCCTACCTCTCTATTTTAAATTCATAAAAGCCACGAATTCTCTCCTGAAAAACAAAAACAATTTGGACTGTCTTAGGACATATGTCTACACTTAGTCATGCGAATACACTTTGATTATAAAATAGAAACTCTCATGAGTTATCTCTGAAATTTGTTCTTTACGCCTCATCCCTTACTGGCCACTAACCCAGAGTAACCCCTACCTCTCTATTTAAAAATTTATAAAAGTCATGAACTCTCCCTTGGAAAACAAAAACAATTTGGACTGTCTTAGGACATATGTCTACACTTAGACACATAAATACATTCCGACTACAAAATAAAAACTTCCGTCCTTTATTTCGCTCACAATAACTTATGCACAATAACCTGCAACCTACGGCGGAATACAACATTAGTCACAACTATCGCATAAATAAATGGAGATCCATCTATTGTAATAAAATCCTGCGTACAGTAGCGGACAAAAGTTTAAGACCGAAAGGTTAGCGAAACCAAGTTAATTAATTTACCACAAATAGCACAATAAACGTGTTCTGTATTCTTCATTAATCAATAAATAATACTCTATCTTAACAACGATAAAAATGTATGTTTAAACAATATTTACGAACCATAGTACCTCCTATGCTTTATATTGCTCTCTCGTCTTAAACTTATGTCCGCTACTGTATACTGAAAGAAGTTTGCAATCTGCTTGCGAAATTTATTCGTACTTATTACAATGCGATTTATGTAGTTGAACATCTTGGAATGGTGGAACTCCAAACCACAAGAAAGAAAGAATTAAGTTTCGATGCGGTCCCAGGTACAGTTAAGCTAAAAAGTAGCAGAAACTTTGACAAACTTACGCAACCGTTGATTACGCCGCGTACGAATACCGAATCAGATTATACAATACGAATTTATTAAACGACTGTTCGTTAATTTCGAAGTCAACGAGAAGCAAGAGTTTAAAGGAAAAAAGAATAGAAAGGGTTGAGGTGGAAACTATCCGCGGCAATAAGTAACGCGTAAGTGGCCCGCGGCCGTGCCCTTAACGAGCCAGATATTCCGAAGTAATTAGAAACGAGCTCGCTTCCGCCGATCCTTTCCTCGTTTTTCCGCTTTTTTTTCTCTCCCCTTTTCGCCCCCTCCCGCTGGCCAGGCTGTAACCATGAGCATAACCATTAGAATCTGTTACATTCAACGGAGACGCCATTGGCTTCCGGCCGAGCGCGGCTTATAACGGTGCCACTGGTTTTTTTTTTTTTTTTTTTTTTTTTTAATTGCCACCGAAAATCCCGCGGATATCACGCCGATACACGGCTCCAAGAGCCGTCGATCGTTATCGTTAGATCGGCGAGTCCTCGTTTCCCGTGATCATCGCGAGTTACAACCGATGAAGCTTTTAACGCCTTCTCGATACCTAACTGTATCCCGTCCGCCCTGTTAATCCGGCGTATCGAAGACCGGAAGAAAGAATTTACGAGTCGCGTTTGGACTTTCCCACCGTTTCGCCGAGTTCACTCCGCTTCGAAGTTCGATCGTTTGTATCTTTGGTTAGGGTAAGTACTCCGGGACGCTATCCTTTTTTTACAGGCAGGCGCTCAGAGAGGTGTGCAACGTGGGGAACAAGTGTGAAAGAAAGGAACGTGGGAATTTTATTGGTTACAGGCCAGGATCTGATAATTATAGGGATTTTTTGGGAAAGTTGCAGAAGTTCAAGGAATCATTGACGGGTGTGTAAGTTAAAATATAGTGATCCATTTTTATTGGAAATGGGGTTTTAATATTATTACATAAAATGCACTCTTATTTAAAATTGATGCATTTATATACACCGCCGTAAACATGGAACGACACCTGTACGGATACTTTAATAATAAAAATCTCTCTTATAGATAAAACCAACACACACAGTTACAACGTTAATTTCAAATTGATCAAATTTGACGAAATTAAAAAATTAACGATCTTTTTAATATTCAAGGATCGCATAAACTTTTAATTATAAATAACTGTGTAGAGTTACAACAGCTGACACTCACTATACTGATACAACACTCACTTTAGAACATATATACCATACACTATCTAACGACACACTAGACAAAGGACTCGCATATATCAAATTCACTCTTTCTCTCTTACACATAAAACCGACACTCACAATTACAACGTTAATTTCGAATTGATCAGATTTCACTGATTCAAACGACAGTTAACAAATTGTCAATTTCCTTTAATATTCAAGGATCGCATAAGCTTTTCATTATAAATAACTGTGTCGAGTTACAACAGCTGACACTCACTTTAGAACTTATACACCGTAAACTATCTAACGACACACTAGACAAAGGACTCGCATACATCAAATTCATTCTCCCTCTCTCGTACACGTAAAACCAACGTTCACAGATTCTCCACGAGATCTGCTCATACGGACATATATTTTCGAATTATCGACAGCCGGCCGCCGCGCGACAAATTGTGCTCGAGCACCCTCCTGTCGATCGCCGACAAGTTTAATAGGTTGTGAAATCATTCTGAAAAATAGGGCCGATTCCCGTGGGAAGTTTACGCTACACACACTTGCCGATCGAGTGTTCTCCATTAAAACGCTCATCCCCACCCCTCACCTTCCCCCCCTCCTGTGCGCTCGGTCGATTACAATGATGGTACGCGTTCTATCAACGCGATGGAGGTTATTACAGGGGAAGCTTCGAGATGCTGAAAGAATCGCTGAATTTTCTACGGGTTCCTTGAAATTTAAATGACAATCGATCCCGCGGAAGCGTTAAATTGTCTTGAAACTTTGAAGATCTAATTTCAGCGGAGATACAGTAACGGACAAAAATTTAAGACGAGAGGACAATGTAAAACATAGTTTTCTGGTATGCAAATGTCATCTATAGATTCTTTGTTATTGTTATTACAGTAGAACAGCATTTATTGATTAGTATAAAATACAAATTTCGTTTATATATGTTATTATATTATATGTTATATATAACATATTATTATATTATTGTTATATATACTATTTCTTATCAACTAATCGATTTACTTATGTTGACTCTTTGGTCTTAAACTTTTGCCCGCTACTGTATATATTCTTTTTTATTGTTATTACGGTAGAACACTATTTATTAATTAGCATAAAATACGAATTTGATTTATCGTACTATTTCTTATGGACTAATCGATTTACTTTCGTTGACTCTTTAGTCTTAAACTTTTGCCCGCTACTGTATATATTCTTTTTTATTGTTATTACGGTAAAACACTATTTAATAATTAGCATAAAATACGAATTTTGTTTATCGTACTATTTCTTATGAACTAATCGATTTACTTTCGTTGACTCTTTGGTCTTAAACTTTTATCTGCTACTGTACCTTTCTGAAAATAAACGATACTTTCGATTTTTTCATTTTTTCTAGCAGTAGCTAACGTGGTAAGATGTTTACCAACATTAGAGTAATCAAAGCGATCGAAACTACCAACTCGCAATTTTTCACAGAAAGTTTATAATTTCAGTTTAGACTTTCCATTTTCTGGAACAAAGATACTAATGAGGATTTGTTTTCTTTATTATGATATAACTTTCAATTTAACTTCTTTGACGCAAACAAATATACTTTCACCGTCGACAGTTTCAGTATCAAGTAGTACAGGTTCCTTTTTGTCGTTTTCACGAATAAGTTATCCGTTAGGAATTTAAAACGGTGTTGAAATTTAATTTCCAACGTAATACCGCGGCTGGCGAAGCTTGCCGCATAGAATACACAGGTCCAAAGGCATAATCGTCTTTGCAAGAAGTTCAGTCGCGCGTGACCGTGGCCGCCTTGTATGATTGCACGGTGGCCGAGCCAATAGAAACGGAAGTTAGAGGATGGAAATCGAAAGACAAGCAGAGCCGGGCCTTGTAACCGGTGGTTAATTCACCGGAAAGCCTTTGAAGCAACATTTGGATACCCGCGGAAGTGTCGATCAATTGAATCGCGCAAGCTCGATTTTCTTGCGGCGACAAAGGGTCTTATTGTTAGAGACAAGACATTCAAAGTACCGTATAGAGCTTGAAAGAAGTCCTCTGACGGGCACAAGAGCAAAAGGTGAACCTCCCTCTTCTTCTCTCTTCCTCTCTCTATCCCCTCTTCTCTTACGACAATTCCAAGAGAAAAAAAAATATAAATAAATATAATAAATATTATAAAATATATTATAAATAAATAAATATAATTAGTATAACATTAATAAATATAATAAATATTATATTACAAAATATAATAATAAAAATAATATATGAAATATAATATATACAAAAAATAAATATAATAAATTGTGTAATGTATGATTGAAAGGAAAATGATTTCGAGAAAATGCTTAGAGCGTTCAGATACAATAATAGACAAGCAAATAGAGTATTCTTGAGGCATAAACTTAACCTCTTCAGGGACGATTTTTTATAGTAAGAAAAAGAATGACTTAATTTTTTGTTTTATTACGATTTATTCATTTCATATTAATAGGGATACAAAAAGCAAAATAAAAAAGATGGGAGAACAATAAAAATTCACAAAAAGCTTAATGTCCACATTTATGCCCAGTGAGCGTTATAATTATAAAAAACTAAATGCTCATATATGTGGCCAAGGGTGTCTAGAGGATAAAGTAAACAAGGTTATTTCTTTAGTAAATATTTCGAATTTGACAATTTTTGAAGTTAGTATCATTAGATGACTAACAGTCACCTCTCAAGTGCAAAGGGTTAATAGAATATGACCTACCTTTGACCAATAATATGTTAAATACCCAAAATGGTTTACCGAAAGTGAGTTCATTCAATCATACCCAATCAGATCCGTTTTCCTTTCACAGGACTTCTTTCCAACTGTGCACAGCGCACATCCCTGCGTTTAATAGCCCGGTTTCCGGCTAACGCGCGGCGAAGTCTCGCTTTAGCGGCGTTTTTACTCGGTATTGTTTCGGCGGAGCGTCCATGAAAATTGCAAAGTTTGCTCCATTAGAGGCCATCCTTTACCCTGGCCTCGAACCACCCCTTCTTTTACATTGCTAATACAGAGAAAAGGGCGAGGGTGGGAGGAAGGGAGAAAGAGAGCGCGAGGAAAATTAAGGACGACCTCGCAAACTTCTCTGCAACGAAATTAAGCCGCCGCGCAAACGGTCAATTCAATTACTCTTTTTCCACAACGGCTGATCTTCCACCTTGCGCTCAAGCTCCAGCTCGTATTACAGCGAGACGGGAGCGAGACCTGTTTGATACCGCCGGTACATTTGCGTTTAACCCATTCCTGCGGAGTGTTTATTCTCTGCCAATTATGAACGAGATGCTCTAACGGGGACTAGTGTTACAAGTGTTTGACGAACGAAGTAACTAATCTGGTTTCATCTGATTTTAGTTACTTTCAAGGAAATACGAATTCGTGTGAAAGTTCGCGGGCCACGAGTAACTGTTGTAGGAAATTCTACTTTTATTATTTAGTGGAGAGAGATGGTAGGACTGGGGTGTGAGTAAAATAAAGTGATGTGCTTAGAATATAATAATATATTTAATAGTATAATTAAAAAAATATATATATCTTTAGTTCAAATACGTATTGTTCTGTGTCAAACTGCGAAATTGATAAGAGACGTTATTCATCCCATTCTACCCACATATATTACAATTAATTACAATTAAAAATTGTTAGAATTTGAATAGAGAAAAATTAACCGAAAACCAGCTATCTCTTAACATATGTGTACTTTCTGAAGAGTTCCTTCCAAGAACCCAAGCCACATGTCCTCATAAAGTTGCTCAAATATTTATAAATAACTGGAAAAGAGAATAAAAAATGTTCTCATTGAAAATACACCTATTATTTCATTTAGAAGCCAAATAAATTGCGTTTCTTTTAATATTTAATCCTTTGTACTCTGCGCCATCTTGGACGCTGGCTGCCAGCTACTCGGCGCCATTTTGTTGCAAAGACGTGCACTTACGAACTCTAATATTATATAGTATAACTTTGGAATCAACTAAGATATTATAATAATAATAATGTTCAATTTATATGAATTTGTAGACCCATCAAAAAACATATGTTTGCAAAATAATCAACTTTTCACTTTTTATAATTTTGCACAATACGATAGTAGGTATACTCGAAGCGAATATTTCCCAAATCGTAACGCAAACACAAAATTGCTGATGTCAGTTTCACCTGGTATCACCAATTATTACCGGTTAAAAAATTAAAACGTTCCGTTGCGAGTTGCGCTGCGAAAAAGAGAGAAGATCCTAGCGAAAGTGGAAGCAATTCGAGAAGCTGAGGATGGTGACGGCATCGAAAACGCCTGTTGTTGAAATTCATGTCCGATAGAAGGGCGCCGGATCTGTAAACCGTCGAGTGGGCGACGAGTTCGGGTTAAGTCCGTTGAATCGACCGTGTCGGATCAACCGCTAAAGTAGGCTAAAGTAGTCTTAACACCGTCCGGAGTACCTTAACGCCGCTACGAGCCTGTTTATCATAACCACAACGGGGCGAGATTATTCACCGACGTCTATTAAATAACCCCTTGTTGACTTATTCGAGAGACCGCGGCGACAATGGAAATCCCTTGATGAATTACGCACACGTTTTCCTACGGCGAAATTAATTAGTACGCGGCTCCGTACAGCCCTCCGCAATAATCCCCCAAAAAGGCATAACGAACACCGCTTGCTCCCTTAACGAATTTAACACCTCGCGGACCGCCGCGAAATTCCGGGAAACGCTTGTTAGGTGTCGTTGACGTTTATAATTTTTATTATTGGGTTGTTCCAAAAGTAATTTCGTTTTTTCCTAACACACGGCTTAACCAGTTAGCTGTGGCGCCCCCTTTTGAGAATGTGCACCTATATGTGTCGCAAAAATCGAGCGATGACGAGTATACTCGTCAATCACAGAGTAAGTGTCGCCGTTAAAATATTGGATCAAAAATATGGGTTTATTATATAAAATTGGTAATTTTATTACTACTATGCACTTGTTTGGTTAACATAAACATATATTACATACGTATTAAACAACAAATGCAAGGAAAATTAAATACATTTGAAGGTAAGAATTTAAATTCCTGCTGGGGACTGATATTTAGCGAAACAGGGCCCTGTCATAAATCAGTTTTCCGACTTTTATTTTTACCCCCTTTTACGCTAACATTTAAAAACGTTATCATCACACATAAATAAATTCGTTTTACGAACTGATAAGCTGTTTCAGCCAGTGCATACGGGGACGCATGAGTTCATTTTAAATTATTCATATTGTTCATTTGTTTGTTTTATTCCGGCCTAACTTCAAAATATTCTAAACATCTTGAAGTTTAAGAATATGTTTTATTTTTCACAAAAATTACAATTTAAATAGCCAATGGTCACTACTTTTTACGCATGACGAGTATACTCGTCATGACACAAAATCCTGCCACTTCTCCGTGACGAGTATACTCGTCAATCACAGCTAACTGGTTAATTGTATTTTTTCATAGTCAACTTCACACTGATCATTGTATATCTTGACAGCATATATATATGGGAAAGTTCTATAAAATGTAGAACGGAAGATGGAACTCAGGTGTGAAAAATAAAAGTGAAGCGATTAAAATATTAATGAAAGTATATTTAAAACAATTTACAATAACAACTTAAACGACTTTACAACTTAACAACTTCTACACTCTTTCTACGTTCACAGTCAAAACCTTTCTTCCACGTTAGTCAAACACTTTCTGCCCCGCGCTCGCATTTTCCCCGTCATATATTCTTCCAAACACTCGTTTCCTTTCATTCTAATTGTCAACCTTTCTCACTCTACGCATTCGGTCACGACCACCTAGAATTTCTCAGTCGCAACGTTTTCTCAAGTTCTCATCTTTCACGCCTTAGAAACATTCGAGCCTAAACATTCTGCGTTCACGCAATAATCGCCCAACTCAAGTACTCTTTCGACTTTTCCAGACTCGCATCCACTCGATCGCATTCCTACATATATAGCAAGGCTTGCTTGTGAAAAGTTTCGATTGATTCTACCCAGTAGTTTTTGGTTGGTACCCTATCAAATATGGAAAGTAAAAAGCAACATTTTCGGTATTTTTTACCTTTTTACTATCGAAAAGGTAAAAATGCTGTTCAAGCAAGGAAAAAATTATCCGTTGTGTATGGAGAAGATGTGTTGACAGAACCCCAGTGCCAAAACTGGTTTACAAAATTGTTAGATTTCGAGGTTTGGGGTTTTTAAATGTTTTATTCTTGCCAAACTTTGATTTACAAGATCTAACACGTAACGAAGTATAGAAACGAAAGCTACTGCGTCGCTGCTGGTGAAAAATAAAGTCTGCCCTAAGTTTCTTATTGTCTATATATATACCTGGGAATTTAGGGTAGTGGGGTAGGAAAAGTACAACAGGGATAGAGAGAGGGTTCAGGAGTTGACGAATAGATATGGGATAGATGACTTGGATGGATGAGTAACGGTTCAGGGTTCAGGACGGATGATTCGAAAGGATGAGTGGCGGTTCAGAAGTGTAACTATTTAAAGGAGATGGGACTGATTGTCTTAATTAAATAAGCGATATCTAACAAAATTTCGATCAGGCAATTTTGATGTTGAAAATGCACCACGTTCTGGATGGCCAGTTGAGGCTAATAAAGACACAATGAAGGCATTAATTGATGCAAATCGGTGAATAACAACTCGTAAGATCGCTAAGAGATTAAATTGATCGAATTCGACCATTCATAATCATTTGTAACGGCTAGATTTAATCTCAAAGCTCGACATATCATGAAAAAAAACTAAATTATTTTCCGAACAACCTAATATTATCTATTTGAGGCACACGATTTTGAAGGAAATAAAAATCTAAGTTGCACAGAATTTTTTTTTTAAATACAAAAAGGTGAAGAAGAACATTCATCTGTCGGCTTGGAATGGCTGCAGAAATATTTTTCTTTTTTTTTACCAACCTCCTGGGAAAATACTTGATCCCGGAGAGATGCGTGGAAGCTTTGAATAGGTGGCTCGAAAACGGAGTGTACGTGCATTTACTTTCGATGTGGATGAATGTTTGATCAGAAAGACGCCTAAAATTTGTGAATGATTCGAAAAAATCTTTTTGAAGCGGGTGAAGACAGTCATTTTCAAAAAAACTGTTGAATGTTTCGAACAGATTGCTCGGTAGAATCCTTCGTTGTTGTAAGTGTATTCTTTTTAGTGCGAAAGAATACTCGGTGTCACGAATAAATCTATGTGAGGATTACTTTATTTCTTTACAAAATAGCCTTTCGTTCGTAAAATACGTCTGCTGTCTTACTAACTAACTATGCCCTTTTTCTCATGCTTTTATGGGCGCATCCCCACTTTGCACTTTCCCGAAAAAACAAACCCGCCATTGGTGCGGGCCTGGAAAGTGTTAGCGGCCGTGACCGAATCTCGCGCGTACTCGGTCCCAACCCTTATTGAGGACCTCTGATTTATGGGGGCCCTAATGATCACTCTGGCCATCGTCACCCTTGATTATCTGGTTCCTCTTACACTAATAGTGTTAGAAATTGAATCCAGAAATATTACGAAACAAAAATTAACTGAAAACTAGCATTCTCTGAAAAATGTTTTCCAAGAACCCAAGCCATATCTGGCAATTTAAAAAGTAAGAAAACGTTAAGATATAGAACTTCCTTTCAACCTATCCCTTCAAACTTCCATAAAATTAACCAGCAAATAACAGCAAACCATAAACGAACTATAATTCGTAATTAATCATCCGCGTTCCACACTCCTCCACTAAACAGATCAAACCAATAACAGAATTAACTGCTTGTTCCCCTTTACACCCAACCAATCCTTTCGCAAACGTATCGCAGAACAAGCGACCCCCGTCGAGATCCAAATTTTCCTGGAAAAAGAAGAAAAACACACAGACTTAATGGAATTACATTCGACGGGCCGGGATTAGCCATTCCGTTGGCCACCGGGCCTCGTTTGCATTGCAGCTCGTCCGTGTACATACATTACCCTGTCGCTAAGTGATGCGAGGACTTCATACGGACGGAAGTGTGCGGCCTTGTGGGAGTGACGAAGGGGTTAGGGGAAGGGGGGAGGGGCGGCCGAAAATCCTCTGGTACACGTTCGTCCTGGTCACCGTCCGAGGCGAGAACGTCATTTATATTCATTTAGTCGGTCTACCTCGACTATACTTATACGAGTATTGGACAAGTATCCTCTCTACCTATCCCCCAACCTCCCCCCGCCCTTCCACGCCATCGTCACGGGAGTTAGCCGGGTTGCCGTCGCTTCGAGAGGAAAACTTTAGCTGCTTGGGAACAGCAGCACCAGCAGTACCAACGGCACACCCCTAGATTAATCTAAGACTCCAGACGTTCCAGACTCCTTCCCTCGCCCTCTAACCCCTCCCTCCGACCCCTCCTGTTACGTATCCCGGTGCACGCGAGAGCTTCCTCCAGCCGGGCTTCCCGGGGCAACGATGCAAACAGAGCACGGTGAAATTAGTATTTGTTGCAGTGTTATTCAAATTAGCACGATGGAGTCGCCGGAGAGAGGGGCGGGAGAGGGAGTAAGCTGGTGTGTTTTTTCTGCGCGTCAGCGCGGAAGGGTAGTTTTCAGGAATTCAAGGAGCTGCGGGGAAGGGTTGCTACATCCGAGGCAGTGAACGTTAATCCGTCAATGTCGTCGTGGCCGTCGACGATGCTGCCGCAGCAAGTTTTCGCGGCGAATTTTGAAGAAACTGCGAACGAGAGCGAGAAAGAGAGAGAGAGTGATGAAGAGAAAGAAAGAGAGAGAGAGATAGTGACGAAGAGAAAGGGTGAGGAGGAGAGGACAATGAAGAGAAAATTGTGAGGGAGAGAGAGTGATGAAGAGAGAGAGAGGAGAGGGAGAGAGGGTAATGAAGAGAAAGGGGGGAGAGAGAGAGGGTGATGAAGAGAAAGGGGAAACGGAGAGAGGGTGACGAAGAGAAAGGGGAAACGGAGAGAGGGTGATGAAGAGAAAAGGAAGAGAGAAAGGGTGTTTTAGGACCACAATGTGACTTACAGTAGCGGACAAAAGTTTAAGACCAAAGAATGACCAAAATTAAACTCACTAATTTAAAAGGAATAGCATGATAAACAAAATTTGCATTCTATACCAATATCAATAAATAGCGTTCTACCATAATAACAATAAATGCGAATGCACAGACAATATTTGCAAACCATAAAATTATATTTTACATTGTCTTCTCATCTTAAACTTCTTCATACTTTCCACATCATTGATTAAATATAACTTCATTCATTTTGCAATTATATCAGAGATGTTGAGCAGCACCGCGGATGACGACTTTATCGGAATAAATTGTTAAACTAAATTGCGTGCAGTAGCGTGTGAACGTTTTATTGTTTACTAAATATGCGAAACGGCTTCTGAAACCGTGTGGGTGCCGTAAACACAGATTGCAATTTCAGGAACGCTTATGCTAGACGGATACGTGTTCCACCCTACGGAAGTAATAATTGAGTCATTTTGCGTGAAGTTCCGGGCGTGAGCCACTTGTTATCGTGTAATTAAGGCTGGCGACTTGTTCCGCTAATTACGGGAATCTTCGACGAAAGTTTCGGTGATTATTCGACTTCCGAATACGGCCCGGCCCTCTCTTCCCCTTTTTCTCGTTCTCTTCCGTTTCTCCGGCGACGAATAAACGCACGATCCTTGTTTTAGAAGCATTTTCATAAAATATGGATAAAATTAAGCTAAAAGGTTTGTGAAGTGTCTCATCTCATATGATAGCTACTCATGATTACATTATGTACCTTTTTGTAATAAAAGCGCCTCACCTTGCAAAATAAACATATTATCATTATTGTTGTTGTTATTTATTATTGTTATTATTAAAAAAAAATTTTTATTATTATTATTATTATAAATTATTTTATTGAAAAACCCGTAATTTGCTGAAAAATGGTTCTCCAATATAAAACTGAGAGGATAGAGTAGGCTATCACTAATAGTTTCTTTATTCATCACATGAAATTAATAAGTTTTTTTAATGAAATGGAAACCCGTCTAGATTGTCAAAAAATTGTCCAAAAGATCGCACAGCGGGGTTAATCAGCCCTGAAAGAGCTCAAAATGTTTTTCAACTTCTCGATACTCGAACACACGTTCCACATCAGAGAACAAATGCAAGAATTTTCCTGGAGCTAATCTAACTCTCGCCTGAAACTAGCCGGAATATACCTAAAAGAGCTCAAAATGTTTCTCAACTTCTCGATTCTCGAACACACGTTCCACATCAAAGAAGAAACGAAAGAATTTTCCAGGAGCTTATTTAACCCTCACTTGAAACTAGCCGGTTGATTCCTGAAAAAGCTCAAAATGTTTCTCAATTTCTCAGTGTTCCACACAAGAGAACAAATGAAAGAATTTTCCTGGAGCTTGTCTAACCCTCGCCTGAAACTAGCCGGTTGATTCCTAAAAGAGCTCAAAATGTTTCTTAACTTCTCGATGCCCGAACACACGTTCCACATCAAAGAAGAAACGAAAGAATTTTCCAGGAGCTTGTTTAACCCTCACTTGAAACTAGCCGGTTGATTCCTGAAAAAGCTGAAAATGTTTCTCAACTTTTCGATTCTCGAACACACGTTCCACATCAGAGAACGAATGAAAGAATTTTCCAGAACTTTGCCTGACCCTTACCCGATACTAGCTGGAATATTCCTGAAAAAGCTCAAAATGTTTCTCAACTTCTCAGTGTTCCACACCAGAGAACAAATGAAAGAATTTTCCAGAAGCTTATCTAACCCTCGCCCGATACTAGCCGATTAATTCCTGAAGGAGCCCAAAATGTTTCTCAACTTCTCAGTGGTCCACACCAGCGAACAAATGAAAGAATTTTCCAGGAGCTTATCTAACCCTCGCCCGAAACTGGCCGGTTGATTCCGGCCAGGAAAACACGTTCGATACAACGTTATTTGTTCCCGTGAACGAGAATCTTTCTTCGTATGACGCACTTAGCTGTAGCAAAGATTGATTGTCCTGCATTATTAAACCCGGCGTCCCTAACCCCGGCGACCAGCCCAATAACTGTCATGCGAAAGTCATCCGTTTTCGCGTTGCTCGCCTGCTCTAACATTTTATTAAACTCGCCAATTTTTCCCCACGCAGCTGCACCCTCCGTGATATCCCGTTCACCCTCTGGGAACACCGGAAACGGTGCGGCCTCGACGTTGTATCACGGGCGCGAGATCAATCCTCTGGCGTTCGACGGGCCGCGTTTAATGAACCAATAGCGAATGAAGAAGGAAAAGTCAACAGGTGAGCGAGCCGGCGCGCGAGTTATGTACAATACCGGACGAAAGTTCGAAATCACTTTGTCGACTGTAACCGTATCGAATCACCTGCCAGCTTTGTTTCTTTTTTTCTTTTTTTTATCAATTTATCGTTGAAATTGAGATTTCTGTTGTTCGATAGTTTCACATTTAATATACAGTGGCTCCAAAAAGTATTCGTACACTGTATTATAAGGAAATTCATCTACTTCTGAAATTCTGATTTCAATGAAACTTTGTGTGTGTACAGAGCATGGTGTATTCTGCATGCAGCAATTTTTTTGGCGGCAAAATATCTTTTAAGGGGGCTGATAACGAATTTCAAAGTTTCAGCGATTTTTCACGCTTTGAATATAAGCTTTTCTCTGTTCTTTTTTTATGACAGGGCGATGGAGTATTAAAAATTAAACATTTTCGATTTGAAAGGTTTTGCTTCGTCAAGTACTATTACAAAGTTATCTTTAAAAAATGAAAGAAAACTCAGAAACTTCAACGCTTGTCTCACACCTTTAACCCTTTGCGCTCGAGAGGCGACTCCTAGTCACTCAATTATTATTGGATTCAAAGGTCTCCAAGTGTAACATATTTAATAATATTCACTTATATTGAATTTCATGTTGTTTACTTTAATAATATACTAAAATTTACTTATACGGCTATTTAACTCTTTCAGTTTGAAAATTTGCAAAATTATCACTTGGTGACTGATAGTTACCTTTCGAGTGCAAAGGGTTAAAATGGTATTTACATGAAAAGAAGAGATTCATTCATACGTATACTATTACGATCAACATACCCACAAACTTTTATCAAATACTTTTATCAGACTCAGAATTTCAGTGTTAAACGAATTTATTTGTGACACAGTGTACGAATATCTTTAAAATGGCATTTAGATGAAAAGAAGAGATTAATTCATACGTATACCATTACGATCTATATACCCACAAAATTTTATCAAATACTGTTACCAGACTCAGAATTTCAGGGTTAAACGAATTTATTTGTTACATTGTGTACGAATACTTTTTGGAGCCACTCTAGGTGGGGGTATTGTTAACATTTTATCTACTGGGCCATAACGTTAGTTTCCTACCACTAAGACGGGAAGAAAATATACAAACGTAGCGGACAAAAGTTTAAGACCGAAGGACGAACGAAAATAAATTAATTAAATTATGAAAAATGTCCCGATAAACAAAATTCGTATTCTATGTTACTCAATAAATAGTGTTCTTCCATGATAATAAAAATGGATATATATTCATCGCTTAATGTAACCAAATATAGCTACATATTTGTAACCAAACATAATTAAATTATTTATAATTCAATACACTTTAGTATATGTAACTATACACACAACTTATATATAGTTCAACGCGAACTATAATATAGCATAATGTATCATCGCTACCTTTCATTAGTTTAATGACAATTTACTATATTGTTTGTTAAGGTAACACAATTCTGTTTCTTCTCCGAATCCCTGCACTCCTTGGAATAGCTACCAAACTCCCAACAGGCAGAGTACAGTAGGTATGTATAAGCGTGCACGTAATTTCACGGCCCGTGGCAAGGAAACGATACAACTAATCGTGTTATAAACAACGAATGCCGTAAACGAAACACTGACACGCCACAAAGGCCGCGACATTTTCTCGAATAAATTTGATTCAGTACTCATTTACATGTACATATGTATTCCCTTTCCATCTCTTTCTCCCCTCTCTCTCACTCCTCGCTTCCTTTTCATATCGCCCTACTTATTTACCTTCTCACTTACACTATCTCTCAAACCCTCTCTCTGACACCCTGTCTCACACCCTTTCTCACTCTATTTCTCACTATCACATTCTCTCTTTTTTATCTCT
>JAOPTO010001542.1:106775-139393 GCA_033822845.1 Tetrapedia diversipes | reverse complement strand
GGTTCGTTCGTCCCCCTCGATCAAAACCAAATTCACCCCACATCGAGGGAGAAGAAAGCTCGCGTTTCTCTCCTACGGTAAACACGCTCGAATTAATCGACCTCCTCCCGAGAGGATCCGCAGCGACGCAACAAATGTCCTCTAAAAATACGAAGAAACGGGAACGGCCGCGTTCCAGGGCGAAGTCGCTCGAGCGACGCGCAAAAGCCATCGGGCGCGTTTTCATGAACGGGGAAGAGAGGGACGAGTTGTGAGAAGGCGAGAGACGGTTACGAGGGCAGCAGCAGAGATGGAGAGGGGGTTGAAGTGAGAGACAGAGCAAAGAGAGAAACAGCAACGGAGGGAGGGAGGGAGAAAGGCTGAAAGAAAGGGGAAGAGCGACAGAGAGAGAGAGAAAGAGAGAGTGAGGCGGCCGCGCTTCCCCCGAGGGTCCTGGGATCGATCCCTGTGCAATTTCCCGCACATGTCCGCATTGATCTGCCCTCACTTGCCCCCGGCGCCCACCCTTGCCACACTGAACCACCGCCACCCCCGCTGACGCCGCCACCGTCAACCACCCCTTAGCTTCTTCGAGGCTCCTACGATCGCCCAAACACCCCCGCCTCTCACACCGTTCGCTGTCCAAAGTCGCTCGAACTGCTTCCAACCACCCACGGCTCAACCCCTTGTATAGTTTTTCCACTAATGTGCCTTAGAGGACGCGGGCCTCTCGACGAGCGCGTCTTGTCACGCGCGTCACACGCGATACGCCTCGAGGCGGACACGATTTTTCAATTTGAGGATACAGAGACGGACACGTCGGCGGTGGTGTAGCGTCTGCTCTAGGGATTGGCAGGTTCTTTTTAGTAACACTCCCGGAGGGTCGTCGAGTTTTGAGAATTCGCTACGTTCTCGCGACACAACGCGGGGTTAATTGAAGAAATTATTGGATGCGATGTGCAGAGATTATTCTGCATGTATAAATAGGTCACAAAATTGGGTACTTCGTTTCGGATAATCGAGTTTCATAATTTGTGAAGTACGTAAGCAATAAACTATTAATACTATTTGAGAAATTTCGATTTGCATTGCGGTCTGTAATAGGTTATATGTTAATTCGATAAATTGTTCAGGAAATACACATTTTTTTTCTATTCTGTTTGGTATTTTATTTTATTCACTATTATTTGTCAAATGTAAGTGTTTTCCACAAACTTTCAAATTCGATTGTCTTAAAAAACGAAACGTTGTGTCAGAATAATTTAACTTACGTCTTCGACTTATTTTTACGTGTAGAATGACCTACTGCCCTCTTGCTGCGCTATTCATTCTTAATCGCACTGAATATTAAATTGCCCCAAAAATCCTTTTCTCTAATTTACATATCGAACTTCGTTAGTTTCAGTTTTAACGCTCGTTAATTTCGAACATTTTACGTCGGAGTCATAAAATCCTGCAAACGTAATGTTCGCTAAAGAAACGAGAAATACGTTTGGAACAGCCTAATAGCTGCTCCTGAAGCTTCAACAACACGCGAAACGGGTGGATGGGCGGAAGGACAAAAGTTATTCGCCGTCGCGATGGTTTCTGCTTTTTCTCGGCTACCTTTTTCTCGGCTTCGCGAGGATGCTCGTAAAAACTTGGCTCGACGAGGGGCGCCGCGGTGGAAGTGGATGCGCACGAGGGCCACGAGTTCGTAGGCAACAACGTTGGGCCACCTAAATTAAACTTTTCTCTCCCCGTTCTCGAGCGGGCCCCCTCCCAGTCTGTTCGCCGAGCCCCATACATCAGCCTGTCATAAACCTAAGCCGTGCCAAGCCGCGTTCGATGTAACCGATCGTTAAAGAAACTTCGCTACCGGAAACCAGGTGTTCCTTCCGACGGGAATAACCGTTCGAAGGAACTCGGATAGATAAAGAGCTGGGTTATTGATCGCTTCGAAATTGCTCCGCTCTCCGGAGAAGCGTTAAGTTGGGCCTACGAAAAGGTTTTGCCAGTTTTATCTATTTTTGTGTCGATCGAACTGCAGTTGTTGATTAGCAAAAGGAAAATGAGAAATTTTAATAATCACAAGAATTTTATTGTTTAAAGAACGCGATTACTTATTCCTTTCCTTATAATCGAAAAAGATATTTTCCATTTAATCGAGGTTCTGACGCGACAGAAGAAAATTTCAATATCGAAGAAATTTCAGATGTACCTACGTTCTTTAGAATAGTAGAGAAAGGGATCTTGGTAAAATTTACGGGAGAGTGTTACTTATAAAATTAAAATTCTGAAAGACGTTGCAAGAGAAATTCCCTGTCGATTGAGAACTCGATCGATCGAGAGCTGAGGGAACGATCCTTCCGTCCGGTACATCCTCGCAAAGGAAGGCTACATCGACCTTCCTCCCTTGATTAGTTCCCTAGGGAGTCAATGGCCGGCATGATTGAAATGGTCGGATCCAGGTCCGATTCACGTCAGAGAGCTGACCGGGAAAGATGAACGGTCTGCTCTGGTCTCGAGGTATTTGTCGAAGCGAAGAACCGCGCCGATGGTTCTCGTCGATATTCCGGCGGTAGTTCGACGTTTTCCAAGATATTTCGTTGCGTAAGAGGCAGCGCGAACGGCGAAGAACTTCGCCGGAAAGCCGAAGACATCGATCTTCGGCCTCCCTTCAGCCAATCAGCGTGCTGGGCTGCCTCTCGAGGAAGCGGGTCCTCGTTAATGCAGCGCAATTCGTCGGAGCGACGCCGCTAATGGACTGGCGCAATCATCCCAAGGCATCTCGCTTCTGAGGCTCCTTCCTCTCTCGTCAACAGCATTCCTTTCCTTCCTTCCTTTCTTCCGGCCTCGTCCACGCTCGTCCCATTTTCCGCATTCATTTCATAATTCTGTCACTTCGTACACCATCGACCCCCCTTTCTTCGTCCTTGCTGCTGTCCCGCCCCTCCTAACGCTGTCAGACCTCTAATTGCGTCTCTCTGTCGCTTTTCCGTTTTTCCGACTACCCATCTGTGGCTCTCTTTTAAACTGGAACGCGTTGCTCTTGTTCGCTCTGACTCTGTCTCTTTTGCTGTCCTCCCATTATTCACCAGTTTTCGTGGTATCTTTCTGTGTTCGGTGTTCCTTGTTTCGTCCTGGCTTTCGCCTCTTTCGAACTTCTTTTTCATTCTTACTGCTTGGCGAAAAGTACTCTTGGCGAGGCGCTCGATTTAAAAGAATTGAATCCCTCCCTCGTCGCAAGGAGGAACTCCAAGTGTGTAGAATAGCTCCCTCTGTTCCCGGGTCTTGTTCCAAAATTGCACAACCCCGCTTTGGGGATTACCCTGTACTGTTTGGAGCTGGTGAAATGTCTCTTGGAAGGAATTCGCGTATGATTGGTTAGAGTCATGGGGGCTCGCCTTATTCCACACGCATTAGTCGAGGGAGTCCTACTACGTGAACGTGTGATCGTGTAGTGTAAGCGTGAACGTCAGTGGTGAGGGATTGGCAGAGCTAGAGAATAACCCCCTTCGCCACTGTACCTCTCACCCTTGGATGGCATCTCACCAGCTCGCAATAGTACTTGCCCGTCACGTGTCTATATTTCATACCGCTTTCGTGATCCCTCTGTCACACGACCAACCATCCCTTCACCTCGCCTCCGAATTTTCTCTCTTCCGACTGGCCGTTTCATCCCCCTCCGTTCCTGGCGTTCTATCGCTCTGTTCCGACCGATCGGCTCGGAGGTCTGCTGTAATCAAGCGCGCACGTACACTTCCCACCCTAATCGATCGAACCACGCTGGTACAATTACTCAGCCGACTGTCTTACGTGATTCCGTCCGTCGGAGAAAAAGTTTCCCTTCTCATTACTCGTCTTCCGCTCGATCCCTCGCCCCCTCCCTTCGCCTAGCCCCGTTTATCGATGTCTATTTTCCGAGGCAAATAAAACGTTCTTAGCCCGCGCACAACGTTTATTAACATCGTTTTACGATAAAAGGACTCCGGTAACTGGTGATAAAAGATGGTGTTCGTCGCGAGGGTGTGGTGGCGCAGCATTCAGCGGGTGTCGCTTTTATTACCCGAGTCTTTTACTTTCACGGCCGATAACGATCGGTATGACGGAAAGGATTCGAGGCTGGAACGCTCGGCGTGACCCTAATTCCACGCGAATCGTGGCGGAGTCGATACGTAAATCATCGTTGAATGCGGTTTCTCGTGGCCGGCCGTGTTCACCGTTCGCGTAATTCTAATAAATCGGCTCCCGGTCCCGCCGCTGTAAATCAGAAGCTGTTCTCTATGCAACGATCCGGTGGCTCGCTTTTTCCCACGCGCGAGCCTTCTTATCCGGGGCGATATTTCACGGCTTCGTCGGGCCAAAAATGAATCTTTATCCTGGCTGATTCGACCGGTCTCAGGGCGACCGTAAATTGAACGCGGCTTGGCGTTGAATAATCAGGACGAGCGATCGTCTCACGTGTTCCTCCAAATAAAATTCAGCGCGGCTTGTGTAAGGTCGGCGCGACAAGGAGGGGTGGCACGCTTGTGGAAGACGATTTCGAAGGCGAATACCTGTCACGCCGGGCCTACACATCCTTCCCCTTTTACGTAATGAGACGTGCACGAAAGTGGGAGAGGCCTTTTGCTTAGAGATTCGTAGGAAAGATAGTCGTAACGAGGCGTAGAGGGTGGATCAATACGAGGGTTCTTACGTAGCTCGCTCAGTCTCTCTCACTCTCTCTCTTTCTCTTTCTCCTTCTCCCTCTTTCTGGCTGTCTCCTTTCTACGTGAATTCCGTCTCTCTACTCGTACCTTCTCTAACGACTCCACCCTGTCTTCTACTTTCACTTATCATGTTTTTATATTTGGAACTTCCTTGTATTTAAATTTTTCTTCTTGTTTCTATTCTTTTTCTGTCTTTCTGTTCTCTCTCTCTCTCTCTCTCTCTCTCTCTCTCTCTCTCTCTGTGGCATCGAGAGCTTGAAATGCACGAGGACGAAGGTGGCGACGATAATCGTTGGCGGGGGATCTTACGATTCTTATCTACTTTTTAACGAAGTTATTTGGTTAACTACCTGTCGAAAAAGCACCACCAGAGAATCGCTTCCGGTAACGGGTTTCCGGCGGCTGTCGTTGGAGTGAATTTAAAACGAGCGTCTTAGAAACAACTTCTGGGGGTGGTCAGAAGAAATGGAATGAGAACGACCTGGCGACTTCGGTTTCGATTGAAAACCTTTGAAGTGTACACTTTAGAATCTCAGGACAGCCCGATCTAGCGTGATCTAGCTTGATCCACGCGAGTTTCGCCACGGGCCTGTGTACTATTCTTTCTTTTTAATCGAAACGAGTTCAACGTCGTCAGCTACAACATCATCGACATCAACAACATCAACTACAACAACAACACACCAAACATCCTACAACCGGGCATGCCCTGAGAGTACGAGAGTAGCCTGCGTGCGTGTGTGTCCAGGTATGAGAGTGAGCGTGCATGAAGCACAGCGTGTGGCAGAGAAAGAGAGAGAGAGAAAGAGGATGAAGATAGATCGATCAGGTACGATAGTGTGTGGCCCGAGGGTGCGGAACACGACTGAGGGAGAAAGTGAGAGAGAACGTCCGTCGTGAGGAAGAGAGAGAGAGAGAGAGTAAGAAAGTGGAAAGGAGCTCGTGTGTGGGAGGCTGGCCATGCGCGTGTGACTGGTGTATGGTTGTGTGTGTCCGTCGAGAGAGAGGCCTAATGTACGTATGCACGTGTCGTGCAGGAGAAAGACCGACCATGTGCGATTGCGTGTGCGTTGCACGAGAGAATGTTAGAGCGGGCGCAGGCTAGAAAAAGATCGACTGAATGACCGACAGAAACGAATCGCGAGTGCGTAAGGGAGAAAGAGAGAAAGAGAGAGAGAGCAAAAGAGAGAGGGAGAGACAGAAAGAAAGAAAGAAAGAAACGAAAGAGAAAGAAAGGCGACAGAATCAACTGACGGGCACGTCCTGGTTGTAGGATCGGTGATGCCGAAGAGGGAGGAAACCGCGATGGCGGCGGTGGCTGCGGCCGCCACTGAAACTACGCAAGCCGTGGAGAATTTCGCGAGACTGTACACGGCACTGCGCCACGACGATGCTAGGCCTCTCTGCCTTTACTGCGGCAGAAGCTACTCGTCGCCGAGCAACCTCCGGCAACACGTGAAAAATGTCCACTCGAATTGGCCGCCGCCGGAGACGTGGCCGCAGTGCAACGTGTGCGGGAAACGGTGCAAGACCAAGCATTACCTGATCAATCACCAGCTACAGGCGCACGGGATACACCAACGGCCCAGCCTGAACAATCCTAATCAGCAGCAGCATCAGTCGCCCTCTTCGTCCTCCTCGTTGCCATGAGTACGGTCCTCTTCGTCTGCCGTCCCGTTGTCGTTTAACAACGTCCACAAGAAACGGTCCGCGACCAGATGAAGTCGGGGGTCGTCCTTGCACGGCCTTCGTCGATACAGTACGGCCGAGATCGCTTTATTAACTGTTATCGAGGATTTTAAATTGGGTCACTGTGGAATCGGTTTCGTCACGGTGTTCGTAGAAGGGATCGCTCAGGGTTGGTTCGGTTTGATCGGGCTGTGTTATTTTTACGAAACGAGGAGTCAGGTTATGCCCTGGTTCGTATTTATACGTCATACGATTGGGGTAGTTAAAACGGTATGGCCGAGTGACGTTCGAGGTGCGGCCGCCTGTATCGACGAGGTCACGTTCAAATTCCTATTTTCTACAAAGCTTAAACGATGGCAGACGAACTGATCGGAAACCCTTGTTGCGTTAGTCGATGTAACATTGAGGCTGTAGTGCGTGTCACGAGGCGATGTCACACTTACGGGAGGGTGTAGAGGCATGGTACAATAAAAAAAGAATCCGTGATACAATTTTCGGCACCGTCGAATGGATGCATGACACGAAATCCTATTGAAATATCGATCTCCTATCATAGCAAGCAGAGAAACATGTAATAACCGAACGTTTACACACCTCCGCCACCTTCGAACCAAAACGCGTGTCTGGTTTTCAGCCCGTAAAGACTATGATATCCGGGGAAGCGTATTCAACCCACCCCGTGCACACGTATACTTACATGCGTGCGTGTGGGGTATACACAGAGAGAATCGAACGCTTTCCGTAATAATCTGGCACGTGAGATTCTGCCCGGACACGTTCAAGCATCCTCTCCATTCGCAGTATTCGATTTACGCGATGATTGCGCGAATTCCGTGCAGTCCTCTGTCTGCCAATTGCGCGCGATATCGAGCAGAGAGAGAGCAATTAGCGATCCGCCAGATATACCGGTAACCGGTAACCATTTGCGGGAGATGTAACCTCTCTAGATATTCCGCATGAATCAATGGGGACATCGAGGGGCGGAATAGCGAGAGGGGGGCGGGGGAGAGAGAATGGTGCACAGGGGGTTGGTTGGTCAGGCGCGGGGGATGGTAGGAGAGGCACATGTTCGCGCGCTTTGGTACTCTCTGTTTTTATTAGGGGTTGGGTTTGGGTTTATGGTGGTGGTGGCTGGTGGTAACGTTGGTGTGGTGGTGGTTGCAGATCACGGGCTCGATGAGGCAGAGGGCGCGGCTTACCACCACCACCACAGCCATCACCAGCAACATCATCGGCATCGTCATCATCATCCACTATCCGTCCCTACTCCTCACCATCACCATCATCAGGCGCGACAGGAAGATGACCAGCAGCAGCAACAGCAACAGCAGCAGCAGCAGCAGCAGCAAGACCAGTCGACGACCACCGCATCGACCGCGAACACCGTCACGATCAAGTATCATCAACGGAGCCCGACCGACTACAGCCAGCAGAAGATGATCCGTGATCATCATTTGCAGCACGGTTACAGGTGTCCCCTTTGTTGTAGGACGTTGCAGGACATCAGCACGATGAGGGCTCACTTGGAGCATCATTATCCGCGCGACTCGCCCACCTGTCCCGTTGCCTCTTGCGCGAAAACCTTCTCTCACCCGAACAGCGTGAGGAATCATATGCGTTTGAAGCATCCGGTGCAATGGGATCAGATAAAGACGCTCAGGTGGACTTACGTCTGATAAAGAGGCAACGGAACGCCCGCGGCCACTTTTCTCGGTCGCATTTTATTTCTTTTCGAGCGCGTTTTCTCTTATTCTTTTCTTCTCGTATTTTTTTTTTTGCGCGCGTTCTCCCTTTTCGTTCTTGCTCGGCTTGCTCTTCGTTTGGTATCCGTGTACACGCGTGTTTTCTTGCCCCCCACCTCCCGTTTTCTTCTATCGATCGCGCGCACGTGACTCGGTGTATCATCGTTTCTTGGACACGGTTGAAGGGTGCGTTTCGGCGAAAAAGATCTCGCGTGCCAGAGTCTATAAACGTTCGTAGGGATTGTATACGCGAAATTAGGAGCCGGTTGAATGTAAGTATACCACCGGCACGGGATAAAAGGGGGCTGGACGGGGGAGAGGAGGGTTGAGAACGGTTTCGGGGTGAGTTAAGCCAAGGATGATTGTGTTCCGTTTTAGTGCTTGATTCTCGAAACGCCGCACAAGCACCCGCCTCTCTTCCTGACAATTAACGCCCACTCAGAAGCGCACACTTTGTAAATATTCGGGAGATTATTATTATTATTATTATTATTATTATTAATATTATCATTATTATTATTATTATTATTATTATTAATTTTATTATTATTCTTATTATTCTTATTATTATTATATGAAAAGAAGAAAAAAGAAGGAATATATTATATATACATATATAAATATAGAGAGAGTATATATATATAAAGATTAAATCTATATATATAGACAGAGAGAGAAAGAATTGATTTTGTATAAAAGAATAAAAAAAAAAATGTACGAAACAGTATTTCTAGTAGAGCCTGAGAAAAAGAAAGGATAAGAATCGTAGTCACACCAATATAGGATCGTGTAACAATAAGGTCGACGTTGATTATAAGACTACGATGATTGACGATGATTATAATAAATAACGGTTAGGTTAACGTATCTTACAAGAGAAAACAATGTTCCTCTAAAGCTGAGTAAGCCAGCCTTACGTTAACGAGTGTAGTTTTTAAGGAAAGAGCGTAGAAAACGAGTCGAGCGGTCTTTAGATACGTGCGGGACGTAGGCGAATTTATATTGTAGCGCTGCGAACAGCGAGCCAGACGAAAATGGTTGTTAGGAGGAGAAAAGAAAATGAGAACGAAATTCGTAGTTGAGCGATGGTGTTATCGGTTTGACAGAGACTAACTTTGCCATGCTTCCGTAATTGTTATCCGAAGAAACGCGACGCAATACGATTATTCATACGTATATTTACACGTTTCAGACAGACAGACACACACAGACACACACGCGTAGAGAAACATGTATACATATATAGATATATATTAAACGACAGATGTGTAACGTGTGCGAGCGTTAAGAGAAAACGATCGACCGGCACACGATGGAATAGTCGATTCGAACAGCGCCTAGCCTTATTTTTATACAGTCTTCTGTTTTTTCGTCAGTATTCCCTAGGTGAAGAATATTCCCCGGACAGGTTAAGTTCTCTTCGATACACGATGTACGATAGTTACTAGAGGATACGCTGCGAATAAATTACGAGGAAATATATGAATATAAATATATTATATATTCGCGTGCACGAGTTGTTGGTTGCGCGAGCGATGCGAAGGCGAAAACACGATTCCTGTTCTCGATATAGTATGATTCTTAACACCAGTCTCGAATATATATCGTTGATATTCCGTGTTCTTCTTTTTCCCCAGTTCTTCTTTTGATAAACTTAACATTCTTCTCCGTGTCTTGATTTTCTATGTTTCCCGAAATCGCTTTCACAAGCGACAGCTCGTGCCACCGACAGTGTATAGAGCATCATACGCACTATTTTAGCAGATACTAGCGTACGTAAGATTATAGGTTAAGACACACGAAATGAAGTATATACTATTTAAGTAATGCTTTGTACAATAAAAGGTATTCAAAGAAGCTGACGTGACTCGTCAATCTTCGTTCCATCGATTCACCTCTGTTCAGTTTACCAAGCGATTGTTACAGCCCCGGTTCATCAACGAGACAACGTTTCATTTCCTTTACGTTCTATCTTTAATTTCTCTCTCTCGAATTTAATCACGTTTCATTTCTCTTTTTCTTTTCCTTACTTTCTTTCGACAGTTTGTCGCTCAGGACTTATTTTTCCAACTAATCGCAACCTACAAGACAGACGATTCTCACACGGGGAACCCGCCTTCATCAGCCTTTTGTTTGTCTTCTTTTTTCAGTCGCCCGCCGCGGCTTGGACATGATGCGGGTCCGCGCCACAGATCCACGCCCCTGCCCGAAATGCGGCAAGATCTATCGATCCGCCCACACGTTGCGCACCCACCTGGAAGATAAGCACACGATCTGTCCCGGCTATCGTTGCGTGTTGTGCGGCACCGTGGCCAAGTCGAGGAATTCGTTACACTCGCACATGTCGCGGCAACACCGTGGAATCAGCACCAAGGATCTGCCCGTGCTCCCGATGCCCAGCCCGTTCGATCCCGAGCTGGCGTCTCGTCTGTTGGCCAAGGCGGGTGTCAAGGTGAGCCCCGCTGAGCTGCGGGCCCGTGCCAGTCCCACGGGGCCCAGAAGGAGCGACATGCGACTGGAGATCCCTCGTGGTGGCGCGCCTTCGGAGGCAGGAAGCAGCGTCTGCGGTGGGGACGACCCGGAGGACCTCACCTTACCGTTGAGCCTCAGGTACGGGTCCCCGACGCCCAACAACAACACTGTGATCACCAAAGTAAGCGGCAGCAACAGCAGCGGCAGCAACAGGAACTCGACAGCGACCGCGATAGCGGCCAAGTCTCTGGACACCATGCACGGCAGCCGTGAACCGAACACGGCGCCCCTTCATCCGCCTGGCCACCTTCACCCGAGCCACCATAACACCAGTGCAACGGGATCCGCGATCCTGGACACTTATCTGCAGTTCATCGCGGAGAACTCCGGCCTGACGACAATGGGCCTCAGCCCGGAGCAGGCCGCCGCCGTGGCGGCCGCTCATGCCGCCAAGATGGCGCACATGAGCGCGATGGACAAGTTGGGCGGCCGTGGGCTCGAGGATTACCCGATGATCGGCAGAGACGAGGGTCGGGGACCCGGTGTGGTGCACGAGGATCGCCAGGACATCATGCAGGACAGGCATGGAGGGTTGTTGGACGAGGGCGAGTCGTCCGGTGGCGAGGAGGACGATTTTAGCGAGAACGAGGAGCCGGAAATCGTTAAAGCTGAATAGGAGGAGGTGATACGCTCGCGGCAACCAGAGCTCGTGACACGTGAACCCGATTAGGAAGTGCTTTGAAGGGATGTGCTGTTTGGATTCGATCGGGTCCAATGCAGGCGCTCTTCGTTTCGCAGTCAAATCCATCCACTACCTCAGTAGAGACTTACTCCTGTTTTCTTTTTGTTGCGAGAGATAGAATTTTTGTTTTTTCCCAAAGAAAGAAGAAAGAAGAAGAAGAAGATGACGATAATGAAAGGAAACGAAGTCATATACCGATCACACGACACACACACATACACATAGAGACACAGGATCGCGTCCGGTCTGCCGGCGAACGAATCCCTCCTGCGCTATGCTCGTGAAACATATATGGAGTTTTTCGTTGTGTCAACGTTAAACGCGCGTAACACATTCGCATGCACACACGTACACAAAGAGACACACGTATACATGCGCGTATACAGTTTTTACCCCGTTTAAAATATTCCATCTGTCTACCTCAGTGAACACGATAAACGATAAGTGATAGGACAGACCAATCAGACGAATCTCATGGACGTTGAAGAGAAAATGGACGGAGAGACGATCAGACGTGAATGGATGTGTCGCCATGGCTGTTTACCACGACTTTAGTCGCGTTGCGAGTTAAAAAATGGTAAAAAATTAGAGAGAGTATTGATCGAAATCGAACGATCTTTCGATCATCGCATGCGAGAGTACCGCGAGCGAAGCCAGGTGACACCAGGGCAACTGTTTGATTCTTTTTATTTTCTAAAGGTTTAAAAGAATGAAAAAAAAAATGAACGGTGACCGTCGCGGATAAGCGACTCCCGAGAAGATATTATTATTATTATTATATTATATTATTATTATTATTATTATTATTATTATTATTATTATTATTATTATTATATATGAATGTTGAGGAAAAATATATATTGTCTAGATTTATAGAAAAGTTAGTGTACCACGGCACGTACGTAAGTACACGGACACACTTAAAGAAACGAAGAGAGAGAGAGAGAGAGAGAGAGAGAACACGTTAAGATAACGAGTAGAGTGGACATGTGTGTAGTGTATGTATAGGGTTAGCACTCCCTGTATTTTTTAGACGTGTGCACCTTGAAAGAAATATACATATATATATATACACACACACTCACTCACTCACACATACATATACACACGCACGCACACCTACATACATGTACACGGCATTACGTACATAAACCACACGCTCACTATCATTTCGTCGCGTACGGCCACACATGTATACGTACAGATAGAGAGATTATGCACGCGTGTGATTCGGACGCGCGTCTTGTCTCGCCATTTAAGAGACGATTGTTAATTGCCCGCTCGTTTTATCGTATATAAGGAGGCGAGGTTTTAAATGGAACGAGGCCGGATAGAGTTCGTGTCGATCGTCAAACGGGAAACCTTTCTCTGGTGTCTTAACACATCTTGCGCGGGTGTTTTCCCGCCAAATTCTCACAGCGTCAGCAAAGTGCATTCAGAAGAATGCATTTCTGCAACACGCGTTTTGTGCTCACGTATATCTGACGTTATCGTGAAAATAATATAAAACCCCATCGATAACAATCCACCAATAGAAGAAACGGTAGAAGACGACTTTTGTCGTTACCCGCGCTCGACTACCGATCCGCACAAAACGACTTTTGTCGCTTTCCGCGCAAGATGTGTTAATAATTCGATACGAAAAACCGAAAATATCGTTTGCTTCCTATTAGCGATTCCAAGAAGTGAAATTTTAATCGTTGCTGTGAAGTGATAAACGGTGTGTTCTATTGGGATTTCAGACGGTCGGGAAGAGAAGCGAGCGACGTGAATTGTTTCTTGTTTGATTGTCGGGACGACGTTTAGCACGGTTCTGTGAACGGAAGTAGGCGGAATAGCGCGTGAATTGCGGAGAAACCTCGACTTAGATAATCTTGAATAACGAGAAACCCCTTGTCGTTCCCTTCGCCTGCTCCCATTATTTTCGTTCATTCATTTCGTCGCGCTCGTCGAATTGGAAAATCAGAATCGACCCGAGAGAGCTTGCCATGACCTTTCTAGTACTTAAGATTTTTTCGGTTTCGATGTTTTCTCGTCACCAATTACCGAGGGAACGACACGATTGATTCTTTTTTTTTTTTTTTTAATCTTTAGACGAAATCTTCTCGTAGACGATTAGTTGCTCGTGTATTTCCGTGTTTTATTTTTTTTTTCTTTAAATTTTAGAAACAAATGAAACGTCGCGCTAAGATGGAACGGGAACCACGTGCCATGTTTCTTTCTCTCGTTCGTTTTGCTCTTTCTGGGGCTCTCGTCGAAATCTTTCCGCATTCTCAAGCGTACTGTTAGCTCTGGCTCATCTTAATCAACGATCTCTTCTTCAGTTCGATTTATTCATAAATCAATCAACATCCCTTACCTTTCTCTTCTGCTTTATCGTTCGATAGCAGTCGTTTAGCATGAGTTTCTTCTCGTTGCATTTCGTTTCTCCTTCGTGTTAAGAGGAAGCTTTATTCGCTAAAGTGGTTCTCGTTCTTCGAACGATGATCGTTCATCGAAGAAGCAAGAAAGAAAGAAAGAAAAAGAGGTAAATTCGAATTCGTAGATCACAATTGCGCGCGTGATTTCGTGTCTAGGCTGGGGAAGTATAATAATAAAATGGTTCCTACTAATTGAATACATACACGAGCTACTTTAATTTACGGTATACCTTGAGAATACATATTATATATATAAATAAATATATATATATATATATATATATACATACACATAATTTAGATACGCCTAGGAAAAAGAGAAACTTAGCAATACGTAGTGACAGAGCGCGGTTTGAACGAAGGATACCTTCCGTTTCACGTTCTTTATTATAATAATTATCATTATTATATATCGTCCTTTCTCATTTTTCATTCTTGTTTAATTTCTTTTTTAATTTTGGTTCTTGCGCGAGTGTGCGTGAAAAGTGGAGAGTGACAGTGAGCAAGTGAGAGGATCGATTAACGGCTGACGACTTACGGTGGAACTCTTTCAGGTTTAGCATCCGTTTTCTTTTTCTTTCTTTTTTCTTTTTTGCCTAGGTTTAGTAGGTTGTACACGATATTCGGAGTATACTAACCCATTCTTAGCCAGTAAGAGCATTTTATCGATGGAACAACGGCGACTTTGCCGGCCGCCGACGATAGGGTATAACGTACGTCGTGATTCGCGAACGAAAACGTGCCCTATCCTGCACTATCTCGTGCGAGACGATACTTACGTCCAAAGGAATGAACGAAAGGAAAGAAAGGAAAAGCGAAAGAGTTACGGTAGAAATCAAAATCGACCGTGGATCGAAATCCGTGCGCGAAACGAGCGAAACTCTCGACGAAACCAGGCGATCCACCCCTTCCGGTACGAATCTTCGAGCTGTTTATTAACGGCTTAAGCTGTCTGACTAAAGGTACTTTTTTATCCAAGACAATAATTACACGGGCGCCACGTGTCGGATGGACGTTACGTCGGTTTTGTCATGATTATCAAGACGAGGAAGGGGCGAAGTCGGCGCTGATCCTTTTCAAGCCTTTTAAACTTTATATTGTACATACACGAGGGTATTTGTATACGATCGAAACACTTGTATACGAATCACGCGAGGGGAAGATCGTTCGTCTCGCGGGATCCTCCGAGCGTGCTGTTTTAACGCTTGTTACTGAACGCTGAAATCTTCAATCGCTCGTTTCCCGCGAACCGATCCTCGAGTCGTCGCGACCACGAAGCGAGGCCTCGTGGATGGGGATGTGTTTTAAATGGTGGGAGAGAATGCGGGAATGATCGATCGAGACGCGAAACCAGGTCTAATCGGTACAAAGAAACCACTTCTTGCCTTGAATGAGCTCTCTATAAATGTTACGGATCCAGGCGCGATCGTGCCGCGGGGCAAGGGTAAAGGAAAGGGGATACAGTCGGAGGGGAGGAAAGCAAAAGATAAGAAAAAGAGAAAAAGAATTCTTCGTAGAGTACAAATTTATCCGCGGTGTTTCGTCGAGGAGGAGAATCTTAAAAGAGAATAAAGCAAAAAAGGGACAAGAGTGACGGGGAAAAAAGAGGGAAAATTAAGCGAAAAATTCGTGGACACCGATCGAGGGAGGAAGCTAAACAGGTTTTCTAGGTATCGTTGAACACGTACAATAGACGAAGGTAGGGAACGGGGAATCGAGTCGGTCGTTTTCTTTGTGCCATTGCGAATAACGATTAAAATCGAACGCGCGACGCGGTTTAAGACTTTCTTTCGTTTCCTTTTATCTTTCTTATTTTTCTTACTAATCCTATTTTCCCGCCATGGATAAGGAGAGAAGGTTGCACATAGGAAGTGTCTCCTACAAATACCCGTATACCCATATTCAAATCCCCACCCCCACCCCTCAATCCCTCCATGACGATCAACGAATTGCACGCGCGTCGATCGCAACCGCGTGGTGCAGTTGTTGATGAAGAACACAGTGATCTCGTCGATAGACTTTCTTCTTCGTTTGTTCTTTAATTTACTTTTCGTCGATTTTGTTCTATATTTTTGTTCGTTTTTTTTTTTATCGTACGAATGAGAGCGACACCGTTTCGCTGGATCGTCGCGAGGTATACGTTACATGCGAACACGTACACAGCACACACATACATGCACACGTTCAAAACAGACACACTGTTCACATATGTACAGACTTCTCGTTGAACGCTGAGATGAGAACGCGTACACACGCGTTACAAACAAGCATTATAGTTAATGAAAGGGTTGGCTGGGTGCGTTCGTTCCCCCCCTCCCCACCTCCCGCCCGTTCAGAGTGACAGAATCACGCCCCGCCGTTGCAGATCATAGTTTTCTACGACAGTATTTATATAGCTATATATATATTATATATATGTATACAGACAGAGGTATATTGTATGTATATACGGAATGTACATATATACATATTGAATATTTTTACACGAACGACCCCTTCTACCCCCCCCAAGTCGCGACGGCACCCCGCCATCCCCCATAGTCGGGTGTTAACCCCACAGGTTAAATAATAGTCCGTTGAACATAGTTCGCAATAGTCACTTGGAATAGAATACCACCAACTACAGTATTGCAATAGTTGTTAGAGAGACGATCGTGTGCGTAACCACGAAACGCTCCCGTACAGAAGTGATCGAGCACGGTGCTATCGATTACCTCGCACGAATGCAGAAAGGAAAAGAGTTAAAAGGACAACAACAAAAAATGCAAATGTTTGATTCTTGAAGATTTTGAGAGAATTTGAACGAAATTTAGGAAACGATTTTGCGAATCGAAATTCTTCTTTGGGGTTAATCTTGAAGTGGTCTTCATCAAAATCGGTGATACATACTAATTATGTATTTAATATTATCTCGTTGTTTCTTTTATCGAAAGTTGCAACGGTTCACGTTAAATGTTAAGCACCAATTGCACTTGGTGGTAAGTACTTTTTATACTTACATTGCTGTGCGACAAAATAAACAGCTGATCTAAGACCACTTCAAGGTTGAATATTTGCGGAAAAATTGGAAAACATGATCCAAAGAAGTTGGTTAAACGCACGATGGAACATTCGTCGAGTAGACGGACAACAGTGAGTAATACCAGAGTGCTTTGGGTATCGACAATAATAAACGACGAGCGTGTCGGCGGCCATAAAGGCCGAATCGCATGAGTACTCTCGCCCCCGCATTGCTTTACGGCGATTATAAAGGCGGATTAACGACGTCGTAAACACGGTTAGGCCTTTCGCGAATTGTCTACCAGCCAGAAGATTCGCTCAGGTGCTCGGTTAGAATGCAAACGAGCGATTCTACCTTGTGGAACGAAATTTTCTTTCTTTTCAAGGTAAAAACGTTTCAGAGATTCAAGGTTTAGCCAGAAATTTTGTTCACGACGAGGAATAATAATGTGAAATTAAAATTAAAAGAAAATGTACGAGTTAAAGATGCATTTATGTAAATTATATGGACGATCGCATAGATGAAGAGTAACGAAGAAATGAGGAATGTCGAGAAATATTTTTATTGAGAAAATCTTTGCTTATCGATATTGAAGCAATATTTTCACGCTGGAACTATTGGTGATCGAAATATACTTATTCGCAGTGAAAAAAAATATATTATAGCTGCATGAGAAAGTACTTAATATAATGGAAACGAATTTTTACTTACATATTTAATAAAAAATAATGGAACATTTCCAAGAGTCTCTTATAGTAAATTTATAAGACTTCTATGAAAAATTATGGATTAGTTATTTTGATCACATTGATAGTTCTAGTGTTAATGATTTCAATTTTAACTTTTAACTTATACAATAATTAGACAGTGGTAAGAAGAATAGAAGAAAGTTTATCTTAAAATTGTGTTATACAACACAAAATGACTAAAAACTGGACATTTCTCGTTTCTTCTTTATCTTTAAGTTATGGAAATACAATTACGCACTCGGAATAGTTATCAAAATGCGATTACTAAAATGGATATTGTAAATTTGCATCGAAACAAAATCAATTTTTGGATTACGACCTTTAAGCGGTTAATAATAATCGAAATTCTACGTTTCTTTGTTCTTAGAATAACTTTTTAAAAATCATAATTGACGAATGTTCCATCGTGTCTAACCGTTTACAAAGATGAGCAAGTATCCGTGAAAAGGATGATATTTTTCTTTCTGAAATTTTGCGAGGAAGGGAGCGAGCTGCCATCTCAGGTACTCGCAAATCGGCACGATTAAATAAATGCATTGTTGTAAATGTAATAACAAACTCAGGAAATCTGAAGCAGCCAGGCCGTGATACTATACTTATAGAAACTACTACTACTGCTACTATTACTACTACTACTACTGCTACTACTACTACTGCTACTACTATTACTACTACTGCTACTACTACTACTACTACAGGTGTGATTCTTGCGTTGAAACAGGCGCTCAGGTAATTCGCGAGCCAGCGTCTAATTCTGTTTTGTTTCGTTTGTTTGTTTGTTTCTTGTTTGTTACGAGATTTTACACTGGCAAGTGGCAAGGCGTGTGTGCACACCATTGTATCTGTAAATCGACGTGTGCTCGATGAAATCGATCGCAGCTGTTTTACGTTAGAAAAAAAAAAACGATTTGAAGTGAGTCGCAAGTTTCGTGTGTTTAAAAATTGATGCTTACGAAATTACCATTTTAAATAGAAAAGTTTGAATTTCGCGGTTCCACGGTAATTTTCATTTTCTTGCATAAATACTTGTTAATTTATACTTAACCTGTTACGCTGGTTTCTTATTTAAAATTTTCGCAAATAAATATTTTTTAAAATGGATAAAAGTTAGTGGAAAGTGAAGGAAAATAGTATATAATAATAGAATAAATATTCATCCTCTACTGAGAAACAACGTGAATTTTTGCACATGCTTAACGTTAAAAACAAACCATGTTCTTCGACTCTTTATCATTTTTTTTTAACGGCGGCAATAAATAGTTTCTGCCACGTCTCCCTCGGAAACAGGATATTCTACTTAAAAAGTTTAATTTAGCAATTTCATGTGCGCCAGTCTGTCGATTAGCGCGTCTGCCTATCTCGTTAGAAATCTACCGTATCTAGTGTTGTCATAACGATCGACAGCTCGAATCTGTTTTCACGAGACACCCGACGACCAAAGATACAGGAGAAACGGGGAAAAAAGAGAAACGATTGTGAAAATCACCACAGCTACCTCCATGTTAATTAAATATCAGTCTTCTTCTCGCGCTTATTACTCACGCTCATGATTTACCTAAAGCATATGTAACGTTACTTTTAACGATGTTTCGGGGAACGAGCCGGATATCCTGACCCGAGGAAAACCATTACGTCTCCGTAGCGAATATATTATTATTATATAATTATGTATACACAACGTTTACACATATAGTCAGAAGCGCGAGATAATATAGCTTCCACGGATTATATAGGTTTAAGGATTTGCCTCCTTGAGCGGGACGGTCGGGTCGGCGTGGAAAAATAACAATTAAAAAAAAGAAAAAAAGCAAAGCATGTACAGGAAAAATAGTCGAAAAAGCCTTGCATAGAGAGTCGAAAGAAAAATCCGTGAGTGCTGGTCGAGTTTCGCGAAATCGAGATTAAACGTGCTGCTCAAACCGATTGAAAGACAATTTATGTACATGTTCAGCAACATACTTAACACTTTGTTTGACCGTTTTCTCAACAGCTACACGATAATAGCTAAGTGAAAATAATGTAACTTCGTTTGTGTTAAAGATCGTTAACACTGAGATGTAACATATGTAATTCGTATTCGATAATTTTCGATTTAAAAAATTATAATTAAGGATAATCATTACGATTATCCTTCAGTCTTAGGTAGAAAACAAAGATAAAATTGGAGTAATTTTATTCTCAGGAGAACGTCGGAACAAAACTGAACTAGGAAATATTTATTGCATTTAAGCTAAAAACAGTGGAATCGCACTTTTTGGCATTTTTCGGCACGGAATTGTGACCAGCGCAATCGCGCCGATTGGCAAATTTTCGATCGGGTAAATAAGAAAGGGCGGTGAAATCAGAACTACGGAACATTGAATACAATTAATTGTCGATTCGATCGTTTTGAGCAGCAAAAACTTCGAAGAAACGACCAGTTGCGGACTACAATGGAGCTACCTCAGTTTTACGATAGATTTACGACGCGGATAACCGGATATCGACACAGACGTGCGCTCGTGGTGCGTTTTCTCTCTGAAAGTGGACAAATATTCACTGCCAAGCACGCTCGACCCGATCGTTCCGCGAGCGACAGTGCTGAATTCCAAAATCACAATGCAATACGTTGTACTTACAGTCGTTTTTACGCGTTGACTCGTCGATATAATACCGGTTAGTGATTTTACTGCATCAAGAGAGACAGAGCGAGCGAGTGAACGAGAGAAAGGAAAGGAGAGTGAGAGAGAGAGAGAGAGAGAGAATATCGAGGAAGTACACGATAATTGTTCGCGTGAATGTGTTAATGCGTGATACCACGACGAAAGTTAGGTGAAATTGTAGAGATTTTAATAGCGCATGCGACAGAAAAGAGGGATGTATGCGTGGAAATCGTGAGAATGCGAGGATCGAATAAAGAGGGAAAAGAAAAAAAAATTGTTCGGATGGCCTCCTATTATACGCATATAATTATATATATATATATATTATTATTATTATTAGAAAGTGAGAAAAAAGAGAAAAAATATAAAATATACCTATCTACGTGATATTTTACAGAGAACATAATCAGGGACGCGTCGTAACCATAGGCATATAATTATTATATTATATAAATATATTATATAATAGAGTCTTTCTAGTGATAGAAGAAGCAAAGTGGAAAAGCAACCATAAACTCCTAACTTATTTTGTAATTCGTCGTCGGTTCTGAGGAAGAGGAGCACACGGTCGCGTGGCGAAACCAATGAGCGTGCAATTCTCGACGTACGGCGTGATCGAAACGATATTTCTCGAAATTAGGAATGATACTTCCCTGATGTCGGCTTTTCGATGATTGTCGCTTACGATCCCGATCGAGGAAACCCTGACGGATACAGAAGAAGAAGAAGAAGAAGGAAACTAATATAGCGAACTGAAAGGCGATGATTTTTAACGAATCTCTTCTTTTATTACGAAGCTCAATAATAATTAGCGAATAATTAGCCTCGAGTCATCGTCGGTGGACTCGATTATTTTTACTTGGACCCGATCCAACGCGATCGTCGCCGATTTTTATAACGGCAAGCTCTCTCTCTTCTGTTCGTCACGGTTTCCTCCGCTCGAAACACGAGAAAACTGAAAACAAGAAAAGAAAACACGGCGGAAAATCGCGTTTCTTTCTCATTGTTTGGCGTGTGAATCACCAGAACACGGGGGCCAGTGAAAATATGCCGTCTGTCTGCGAGACGTGTTATCGATCTGCTTGTTATATCGTTATTCGGCGCCTCGCCACCGTCGCGATTCTCCCATTATCATCGTGTCGCTGGCTACATATAGCTTGGCGTATCGATCGCGATGAGAGAAGAGGAAAAATCGTCATCGTTATCGTCATCGTCAGCAGCGGCATCAAAAACGAAAGAAGAAAACGGAAGAAGAAGCGAACGTGACTGTACGTGGATTCGGCGAACAAACACGTACGCGAAATCCGCGAGATCTCGAGCATATCCGTGGGGACGAAGAGTTTCGGTGTCGTCGAGGAGAACAGTGTGAGAAAGAAAAGGATGAGATAAAAGTGAGAGGGAGGAAAGAAAGAGAAAGAGCACTGATCATCGGCCCCGTCATCGAGACACGACGCCATTTCGTTCTTTAATTTACGGTTTACACTATCATTAAGGTGCTTCAATATTGTTACGTTACGTTTTTTTTTCTTTTTTATTACCGTCATTTAATATTAATGTTATTATTATTATTAATTATTATTAATTATTATTATTATTATTATTATTATTACCATTATCACTTCATTATTATTAGTAGCTTCGCTAGATCGTGTTTAGAAAGGATGTGTACATCTGTCTCCTGGCAGGGAATCGAGAGAAAGAGAAGGAGAATAAAAAAAAGGAAAAGAGAGACACAGAATTAGCGTAATTTCGTGGGCATTCAAGAGTGAGAGAAGAGACCGTGAAACATTTCGTAACGGTTGAATTTGTTTTTCTTTCACGTTTCCCGGCTTCGAACGATTCTCTTCGTTTTAGATTTTGCTTTCGGTTTCGCCCGCGTTTCTCGCCATCGAGACAGAAGGCCCTTCTTTTGCTGTACGTGAACGAGCCAGTATGTCAGATTGTATCCTGTCCTTCTTTTCCCAGAATTTTTACGTTTCTCCCCTCCCGATTCGTCCACCCCCCCCCTCTCTCTTTTTGTAAATATCATATAGTCTATTTATCTATTATTAACCCTTTCCCTCTGTCCGTCGACACTTTTTTGCGTATTTTCACCCCGTTTCCCGCCTTTTTTTTTGTAACCCTTTTGTACTTCCAATCCTTTTGGAATTCGCCCTTCCTCCTCCCCCCCCCTCGCACGTACTACGTTACTACTTTATGTTCTGTACGTTCTTTATTTTTGCCATTCTTTAGCATGTAAGCCATCCAACTTGCCAATACGATTACAATAAATACGTTTAGAAAGGAGAGAAAACTGTGCTGCGTTCAGTTCACGCCCATTTAATTTCCGTTCCTTTCTGTTCTCGTGCGTAAGTATTGCGACGGGCTGTCCCGTTTTGCCGAGTTTCGGGGCACGGTAAGTCAGAGACGCTTAACTGCACGTTCGTGATGAAAATTTAGACGATTCGTTGTTGAGTGATCGTGAAGAAAACATAAGTTGTGTACCTCTCTTTCTGTTTAACACTTTATCGACCCCGTCATTTATTGCACACGCACTCTCGATCTGACTCATTTTGGCGTGAATGCGTCGCTAATGAATCGATCGCAATGATTTTCCTCGAGTGATTGATAGTTTAACACGTTAAGTGCCACGCTGGTTCTACCCTTACATACTGTGATAGTGAAATTAAAGATTTCGCTTAAGGACATTGGTTTTTGTTCAGTCAATGCTTTAAGAAAAAGAATATGAAATAGTCAACGTAATTTATTGAAACAAGGTAAACAAAGGTTACAAAATTTTCTGTACCAATTCATATAGTCTAGGCCTGAACGGAACGGCAACCAAAACGGGCTTGGGCACTTAACGTGTTAATATGTCTTTCCTTCGTGTAAGAAAACATTACAAAATTTACAGACTAATTGTAAGCATGCAAAAGCCGATTAATAGGCTTCCGGTCGATAAAGCGTTAAAAGTTATAGAAAGCAGAAACTTAATTTTAGCTTAAATCAATTTAAGCTTGAATATTTTTTATTGTATAGTTTTTCGTATTTTTTTATATTTCTTTGCAATCATTTTTTTCTTAATATTATTCGTATGATTTCTACCAATTCATTTGCTGCTCGACGATTATTTCGCGAACGAAAAATCACGCCGTACGTCGAATCGTCGATCTCGCCGCAGGAAGTACCCAAGGATCCACCGAATCGCAGCAGAAATCTCGATCAAAGTACAAAATTATCCGTGTAACTAGATTTATATGCGTGCGCGTGGAAACGAGTGCAAACAGGAGGTCCATAAAAATTCTCAATTCTATAAATCTATGTTTGGATGAAATGGTATATGCATTCCAATTAAGAAACATTTAAGAAAAACATGAATTTGAACTGATCTGACTTGTCTGAAGTACAGAAACGTAATTTCCCAAGCAGAGAATATAAAAGAGAGAATACTTGATTAATATATTCTTCTTTCTGGTTATTTATACTCTATTTGAGAATAGAAAATAACGAACAAGGTATTTCATTGAAATCACAGGAGTTTACCTAACACAGACAAACCTAACACAGTGATAATAAAATACCTTCCCTGCTCTGGCGAGGATTCGCAAACTAAAAATTCAGAGAAATCCCTGCAGCAATCCATATCTCGAATCCCCCGAAATCAGAAATCGACTTCATCGATTTCGTTGTCCAAAGTGTACGATCAACATTCGACTCTTCGTTCACCTCAATTGACGAAGTTGATCGGTTTGCTTTCCAAGCGGCTGGTTTGCCTCTTCTCATCAGCTTCCGCTTTCTCGGATTTCGGTCCCGATTACGCGTGCAATCGATCGAAAGCGACGGCGTCTGGTCGTTGCTAAAGAGCGCCGCTTAACCCTTCGGGTACGGACACTTTCCAGTCCTTCCGGGGTTGATTTTTCACGAACAGACCCAAGATTCGTTAGGTATCTTCGAAATTTCAGGACTAGCTCAAAATACGGGCTCCATACAGTGTATTTACTGCAGTTTCTTCGTACGTTGGTGTACTCCATATGATGTGTTACAGTAACAGGGCATAAAGGTCTTGATCGTCTTGGAAGCTTTGAAAGCTTTGAAAACCTTGATCGTTTTAAGAGTCTCAGAAATCTTAGAAGTCTTGAAAACTTTGAAAGCCTTGATCGTTTTGATAGTCTCAGAAATCTTGGAAGTCTTGAAAACTTTGAAAGCCTTGATCGTTTTGATAGTCTCAGAAATCTTGGAAGTTTCGATCGTTTTGGGCGAAAGTTTAACTCTAGATTCATAAACATGCATGGGAAATTTATTCATAAATATTCGTCTCTTACACAAATTATATCATTATAATTAACATTATATCGATGATTTTTGTTTCAAATGAAAATGAACGCAATAGTTATTCCCACCAATCAAAATTCATCTTTCTATCTCCTTAACTTGTTAAGGTAAATACAACACACTTTAATTCTAAAAAGTTGTTCACTAATCATTAATCATTAGTTCTGAAATAAAAATGAACACAATAGTTATTCCTACCAATCAAAATTCATCTTTCTATCTCTTTCACGTTAAAAGTAACAAGTGCTTACGTATTTTACGCGATCTGTGAGACAAACGTTTATGAATCCAGAGTTATGGTATATACGACGTATGGATCCCGTACTTTGAGGGGTTAAAGCTTGTCGAGGAGGAAACGCGGGTGTTTGCGTTCCACGGGGCGCGGACCACGAGGATGGAAAAGGGTGGTCCTCTTTAACACGGATGCGCGCGACGTTCCCATCGATTCGACGCCGCGTATTTCACGCGGAGCGGGTATCCCTTCTCGTGGAGACGAATCGTCCAGAATTTGCGGGAGCGCATCACGCCTCGCGAGAAAAAGACCAGGCAATTTTTCCCGGACACGGTGTCCCGTAAACACGCCTCGTTAACCTAACGAGAGACGCTTCTGTAACGAACCGTCGCGACGTGCACCTTTATCGTGGACCGCCGACGATTCGACGAAACCTTTCTGTTAACCCTTTTCGTTATCAACCCTTTGCGCTCTAGAAGCGATTATTGGTCACCAAACGATGGTTTCGCAAATTTTCAGATTTTAGTTAATTTGTTTATTAGTCAGACTCAGAGGTTAACCGTTTGCGGACGGAGCAGTAAAGGAAATAGTTACGTCGCGCATTTGTGTTATAAAAACTAAAGCTGTATTTAAATAAATTTTTCATAAAATCTAACAAAATCGTAAACAAACAAATTTAGGCCAACTTGACTTCTTAGACTAGTATATCCATGCGTATCTTATACGTGTCGTTTACGACAGACAAACGCCAGCCGCAGCGCGAGAGTTGGGCGGATATATCCGACACTCGTCCGCAAAGGGTTAAACGATCATATATGGAAATTTGGTGTACCACTTAACCAAACTAAATGACGTTTAACGCTAGATTTACGGACATTTCTTGTATATCTATTTCTAATATTCATATATTAAGGAATAGGGGTACACCAAGAAGAATCTTCAGATTTTAGTCAACTTGTTTCATTTTTAATGTTAATCACTTGCAAACCTATAGTTTCACACAAAATTCCCTTAATACGTGATTACTTTTGGGACTTTTGAAATACTTTTGGGACCAACTGTGTGCCCAAATTCTTTTACGTTAGAATTCTTGAAACAACCGTTTTCTTGGGTCACGTTTACAATGTTTGCGGTAGTTTTTATCAATGTTTCGTGCATAGACAGTACATCGTTTACATTGATTCGATGTAATGGCGATTGGTGGTGTCAGATGTAAAAAATATCGCTGAATGAGTCTTCACCCGTGTGTTAACACGAGTAAGAGGAAGTTTGAAAGGGTTAAATGTTCGCGGATCTTCCTTTCGCGGTTGTCTTGGAAGACATTCGGGAGCTCGTGCTCGTTGCGTTACTCGGTGCCTTCTTTCGGCCTGTTTGTACGCAAATTGCACCAAGGATTCGTCCAACAGAGATTTGCAGTCCTTTCTCCATCTTTATTTTATAAGTAACATGGTCAGTTGATTTTAAGTAATTGAAGGCTTTGTTGCGAAAAAAAGGTGATTCCTATTTTTAACCATTTTTACGTCAGAACGTAAGAACAAGAAATTTGTGTCGTTTAATGCAATATGCATAAATGTGAGATCAGAAAAACAAACAGATTTGAGTTGACAATTATTGAAGAAGTTTGTTTTATGGTTTCGGAAAAGCTTTGGTTCTCCCGCCAAAGTCTTCAATTTTTCAAAAAAATTCAAAGCAACTTTTTGCTGATATCTTTAACGGTCAAAGGAATTTTTAACTAATATCTTTTTAATTAGTTTGCTGTTTACAATTAAATTTAACACGTTCGTCGCCCAGTGTGATTCGGCTGAGTTTCTCGCTGGGCCCAAATCCGATTGCATAGAAAACTGGGGTAAAACAGTATAAAAACAGCAAAAATCTTAACTTTTTATTTTAATTTTATGTATTTTATATTTATACATATTATACTTCAATACTTATTCGATTGAATTCCATTTAAAATCCTGTTTAACTTTAAAAAAGAGAGCGTCACCCAAAATATGGGTGACGTGACGACGAACGTGTTAAGAAAAATTGTGTTTCTTGCAAATACGTTTGAAGAAAAAGATGTAGGAAATTCCAGTTCGGAGCCCTGAATTCGTTTATTGAACTGCCAGTTGACATGCAGATCACGAGGAGGATAATTTGAAGGACGAATTTAGGTACATCAGGCGATCACAGTTCCTAATTTGCTCCCAGCAAACTTAACGTAAGGCACTACGTGTGCAATGTGAGAGAGAAAACGTATACGTATTAATCTCTGACGATTACACGATAAAAGTATATTGTACGTATATTGTAACAAGAATCTACGGTATGTTAAAGTAAATTATAATATATATATATATGTGTATACTGGAGAAACAAACGCGATATTAGTATTTGGCAGCGAGAATACGTGTTTTATAACGGAGCATCGCGAATGTTGCATAATTAGATGCAAATTCTGCTTCCTCCGAATTCAAGTTGAAACCGAATCGTTTTCCGCACCGGCGAGGATAATTCAAGGCTGCTACATCGTTAAATTATACGATCATCGGGACATCATAATTTATCTGCTATTCGTAAACGCGTAAGGATTTTCTACCCAGTTTTTGTTAAGCATCCCCTGTTCACTCGTGTAGTTCGATAAGTTGATCTTTGTATATATGGAAGCTGTAGCAAGACTATAATAAAAGTTCTTGAAAAATGTTCTGCTTGTCTAAATTACTCGAAATTTTACTTTTGCTTTATTTAATAGCTTGGATAGTAGAGCTCAGGTGTGAAGAAAATAAAGGGAAGTGATTAGAATATAATAAATGTGTATTTAAAACAGTTTAATGATAATAACTTAAACGACTTTAAAATTTAGCAATTATTGCGTTCAAAATTACGCTCTTTCTGCCCTCACAGTCAAACTTTTTCTGCCTTTACAGTCAAATTCTTTTTGTCCTCATAGTTAAACTCTTTCTGCCCTTACAGTCAAATTCTTTCTGCCCTTACAGTCAAATTCTTTCTGCCCTCACAGTCAAACTCTTTCTGCCCTCATGGTCAAACTCTTTCTGCCCTCATAGTCAAACTCTTTCTACCTTCGCAATTAAACTCTTTCTGGTCTCACAGTCAAATTCTTCCTGCCATCACAGTTAAACTCTTTCTGCCCTCACAGTCAAACTCTTTCTGCCCTCATGGTCAAATTCCTTCTGCCCTCACAGTAAAATTCTTTCTGCCATCATAATCAAACTCTTCCTGCCTTCCAAGTTAAATTCTTTCTGCCCTCACAGTCAAACTCTTTCTGCCCTCATGGTCAAATTCCTTCTGCCCTCACAGTAAAATTCTTTCTGCCTTCGCAATCAAACTCTTCCTGCCTTCCAAGTTAAATTCTTTCTGCCCTCACAGTCAATTCCTGTATATTGCTTTTGAACATTAAAAATTCGTAAGATACCTCATAAATCAACGGAGAAACAAAGCTATAAAATTAATACCGTGCAATTATTCACCACTGTTCCCTTTCAGACAATAAAAATGTAATGAGTTTATTAAGAATGAATGGGACACGTCATAAATATTGATGTTTAATCAATTGTCATTAAATATTAATTTGTAGTAATTAGAAAATCATGATTTTCCTCGTCCCTATTTCATACACGGCTCTCTATTGCGCATGCGCAGCCGGAAGTCGAGCGTTGCCGCTGATAACAAGTAAAGGGTTGCATTCCTGTTTTTCGCGTGTTATCGCACGTGAATTCGTGCTGATGGATTACGCAAAACGCGAACATGTTATTGAATAAACGCGAGCTCGTATGTATCGAAGGTACTGTAGTGTCTTTATTTGTATTTTTGAGAGTAAGAAAATTTTCTATTAACTTGAAACAATAATTATAATGAAAAGAACAGTTTTCTGTTCGTTATAATTGTTATTTCAAGGTAATAAAAAATTTTCTTACTCCCAAAAATACAAATAAAATTATTATTGGTATTTTATTTTGCAACGGATAACGTAAATACGTGGAAAAAAATTCAATTTAAATATTCTATTTAAGTAAAAAATTAAAGTAACATTCGACGAAAAACTGAATAAAGAATAAGTAAACTTAAACCACCAAAAGTATTTTTCTCCTATAAATTAAATAACTAACTAGCTGTACAAAAATGTATGTATTAAAATCTAGGATGGGAGCGCAAATACCTAAAATCACTTATTATAAACAAAATCTTAACAAAATCGACGTTAAGCTGAATTGAAAGGTCTATAAAAAAAGATACAATCATAAAAGTTCATAAAAAGTTGCTGCAATTACGTGTTTCTCTCTAATTCAAAATTTGGTCGATTTATGGACACTAAAACACTATCACCACATAGCGGTGAAACGGTGGTACTAATCTTCCCATATACTGCAATGTATAAGAATGGAGATCCTATTATTTATGTTTGTAGGCTATTATTTTAAACGTTTCGCGGCTTAAATTGAAGCACTGGATTTCAGAATTAATATAAAATAGGTTACACACAACTTTCTGAACGAATTTATTAGTTAAAATTATTTATTTATAAACAGTGTATCGGATTGACAAAGTGGCACCATCGCGCGGTGGTAATTAGTATCAACAATTTAAAAAAATGGTTATTTTAAGTAAAATATCGATAAAATCAGTATGAAAAGATAGTCTGAGGCATATTGAAGATGCTACGAACATGATGGTATGCTAAAAGATGCTGCAAATCCACTTCCCTACGATTTGAAAATTTTATCGATTTATGGACATAGAAACACTATCACCACATAGCGGTGAAACGGTGGTACTAATCTCCCCATATACCACAATGTATAAGAATGATGATCCTATTATTTCTGCTTGTACGTCATTATTTCTAACGATTCACGGCTTAAATTGAAGCACTGGATTTCAGAATTAATATAAAATAGGTTACACATAACTTTCGGAACAAATTTATTAGTTAAAAGTATTTATTTATAAACGGTGAATAGAATTGACAGGGCGTCACCATCTAACGCTAGTACGTGTATCAACAATTTTTAAAAACGGTTATTTTAAGTAAAATCCTGATGAAATTAGTATTAAAAGAAAGTCTAAGGCATACTAAAGATGCGTCAAGCATTGAAGTCTATTGAGAAATGCTGTAAATTCGTTTTTATAGAATTTGAATATTTTATCGATTTGTTGAGACAGGAGCGCTCCTGCCATCTAACGACGAAATGTCGGTACTAACTGCCTTATATGTGTATGAACAGGTACAGATAACAAATTTTTCGATTTACAGGTTAAATTTTCTCGCTCACGTAATCAAATTAGAGCTATTTCACTTAAGAGCTATGCTCTGGCTATGCATTTCGTGATTTTAATGTAAAATGAGTACTCACTCGTGACGCGTTCTCTGTTCGCAGTTGACAGCAATGTTCAGCTTGTCACACTTAAATCCTTTGCTTTTGCACATATCACCACGCACTTTACACAGCACACACTTTAACGCAATGCTTTATGAGAATTAAAACGTACTTTGAAACCTGAAAAACTTGAATCTCCGAGCGAACGATTTGAAGCAGCCATACCGCGCGAATAATACTACAGCTGCCCAACTGAACTGCGCATGCGCCTCGTCGTTTGAATGTCGGTAATACTTTTAAACCGCGAAAAAATCCGTTTGAAACACTTCAACGTTTTCTTTTGCACTTTATTTATACTGTACAGTCTTTGCGCTTTCTTCTCATCATAGTTGTGCCATAATTTCGTTTTAAACAATAGTTTTCGTATTTGTATTTATCTATCTGCTGTCAAATAGTACCAAAATTCTGCTGCTAGATGGAAGCAGCGCTCTTGTCCCACGTATCGATAATATTTTCAAACCCCAGAAAAACAAATTTACAGCATTTCTCAATGGATAGTTATGCATGGAGCATCCTCAGCATGTTTCAGACTATCTATTCATAACAATATCATTGCGATTTTATTTAAAATATCAATTTTTAAAAACTGTTAGTACCGTGGCGCCACCGTCAGATACCGCCACTATGTCAGTTTGAAACAGTTTTTAAACAAATTGACGTAATTAATAAATTCGTTCAGAAAACTGGATGCAATATTTTTTATATTACTTCTGAAATCGAATGCTTCAATTTAAGCCCTCGTTCAGTTAAATCGGTGGCCTACAAGCCTAAATAATAATATCTCTATTCTTATACATTGGGATATACGGGGAAATTAGTACCACCTGTTCACCGCTATGTGGTGATAGTGTTTTAGTGTCCATAAATCGACCAAATTCCCAATTAGAGAATAAAAACGTAATTGCAGCAACTTTTTATGAACTTTTATGATTGCATCATTTTTTATAGACCCTTTGCTTCATTTTAACATCGATTTTGTTAAGATATTGTTTATAATAACCAATTTCAGGTATTTGCGCTCCCACCCAAGGTCTTAACATATAAATTTTTGTACAGCTAGTTAATTATTTAATTTAAAGAAGAAAAATGTTTTTGGTGATTTAAGTTTACCTATTAATATTAATTTTATAAATTAATGTTACTTTAATTTTTTATGTAAATAAATTATTTAAGTACAATCCTTTATCACACAATTACGTTGTCCATGGCAAAACAAAGTATTGTAGTGGCAACTGTTAATTATATATTACACTTTTTAAGCTCAAATTGTTGAATTTCATTTGTCGAAAAAATTTATAATCCAGATATTGTTTAGCGTGTAGAAATTATTGTTCCTACAGCAAATGTGTTCTGGTAGTTTCATTAATGTTCTTATGCAGAGGGAAGATTTATTTCGCAGTGCTCTAGGTAGTTGCTAATTACAGCATTAAGAAATTGACGCCATTCTAAGTTAAAACAGTTTTTGCATGAAAAGAACCGTGATAATCATTATCGCAGCAATAATAATTGAAATTTCTGACAATATTCTTGATTTTGTAAGTGTAGTTACTTCGTTACTCTAATCCCAAATCTGTTATCACAAATAACTCTCAACTGTAATCGATATTTCCATCTACCATTGCTAACTTTCATTCTTATTGCATTAATAAACAGTATGCGTTTAAAATGGATTCTAAATTTCTCCCTGAGATTCCCGGGCTGTGTATTATGTCGATACGTCTAATTTCTTCATTATTTGATGGAAAAACGTGAGGATGATGAAACTGAAGCCCAATGGAACAGACGTTGCTTTTATCCACGCCCAGATACTGTAAATTGAAAGAGAAATTGTCATTCGTTGTACTGTTTCATGCTCAGCATTTACAGAAAGTTCTTATACATCACTAATTTTATCACATGTGTCTATAAACGAATGAAAATTAAAAAAATATGGATTTTTAGCATTGTACAGTGCTTTTATGTTAAATTGATGTTACGAAGACAAATATTAAATTTAATTAACCCTTCGCACTCGAGAGGCGACTGTTAGACGTCTGATGATACTGACTTCTAACATTTTCAAATGCAAAATACTTACCAACATTCGCCTGTATTGAACGTCGTTTAGTTTAGTTAATTGACAATATTAAAATTTACATATACGATTATTTAACCTCTGAGTCTGACTAATAAATAAACTAAGTGAAACCTGAAAATTCGAACGCAAAGGGTTAAATGTACGTCCATGGAAAAATTAAGCAAGTACTTACGTTTACTTTTAACTAGTTTATGGCTACTGTAAATGAATTAAAAGAATCACTCTAAGAAAATGTAGGCATGGCTACTATGGACCTGTAAAAAATTTATTGTTAAAACAACTTCTGTAATTGTTTTTACTTATCACTTTACACAAGATTTGTGCTTCATGTAGATAATGGAACTCATGATGGACCTTATGCTCCCTCAGAACAAAAAATTGGCCTTTCCAACGATTTTACTTTGAGTCAACTGTCTTATTTCTCCAGGATATCCAAACTGGAATCAAATCTATTTACATCATAGCTTACCATTCAAGCTGATACAATTATAAA
>JAOPTO010001542.1:0-106755 GCA_033822845.1 Tetrapedia diversipes | reverse complement strand
TCAAACCGATTGAAAGACAATTTATGTACATGTTCAGCAACATACTTAACACTTTGTTTGACCGTTTTCTCAACAGCTACACGATAATAGCTAAGTGAAAATAATGTAACTTCGTTTGTGTTAAAGATCGTTAACACTGAGATGTAACATATGTAATTCGTATTCGATAATTTTCGATTTAAAAAATTATAATTAAGGATAATCATTACGATTATCCTTCAGTCTTAGGTAGAAAACAAAGATAAAATTGGAGTAATTTTATTCTCAGGAGAACGTCGGAACAAAACTGAACTAGGAAATATTTATTGCATTTAAGCTAAAAACAGTGGAATCGCACTTTTTGGCATTTTTCGGCACGGAATTGTGACCAGCGCAATCGCGCCGATTGGCAAATTTTCGATCGGGTAAATAAGAAAGGGCGGTGAAATCAGAACTACGGAACATTGAATACAATTAATTGTCGATTCGATCGTTTTGAGCAGCAAAAACTTCGAAGAAACGACCAGTTGCGGACTACAATGGAGCTACCTCAGTTTTACGATAGATTTACGACGCGGATAACCGGATATCGACACAGACGTGCGCTCGTGGTGCGTTTTCTCTCTGAAAGTGGACAAATATTCACTGCCAAGCACGCTCGACCCGATCGTTCCGCGAGCGACAGTGCTGAATTCCAAAATCACAATGCAATACGTTGTACTTACAGTCGTTTTTACGCGTTGACTCGTCGATATAATACCGGTTAGTGATTTTACTGCATCAAGAGAGACAGAGCGAGCGAGTGAACGAGAGAAAGGAAAGGAGAGTGAGAGAGAGAGAGAGAGAGAGAATATCGAGGAAGTACACGATAATTGTTCGCGTGAATGTGTTAATGCGTGATACCACGACGAAAGTTAGGTGAAATTGTAGAGATTTTAATAGCGCATGCGACAGAAAAGAGGGATGTATGCGTGGAAATCGTGAGAATGCGAGGATCGAATAAAGAGGGAAAAGAAAAAAAAATTGTTCGGATGGCCTCCTATTATACGCATATAATTATATATATATATATATTATTATTATTATTAGAAAGTGAGAAAAAAGAGAAAAAATATAAAATATACCTATCTACGTGATATTTTACAGAGAACATAATCAGGGACGCGTCGTAACCATAGGCATATAATTATTATATTATATAAATATATTATATAATAGAGTCTTTCTAGTGATAGAAGAAGCAAAGTGGAAAAGCAACCATAAACTCCTAACTTATTTTGTAATTCGTCGTCGGTTCTGAGGAAGAGGAGCACACGGTCGCGTGGCGAAACCAATGAGCGTGCAATTCTCGACGTACGGCGTGATCGAAACGATATTTCTCGAAATTAGGAATGATACTTCCCTGATGTCGGCTTTTCGATGATTGTCGCTTACGATCCCGATCGAGGAAACCCTGACGGATACAGAAGAAGAAGAAGAAGAAGGAAACTAATATAGCGAACTGAAAGGCGATGATTTTTAACGAATCTCTTCTTTTATTACGAAGCTCAATAATAATTAGCGAATAATTAGCCTCGAGTCATCGTCGGTGGACTCGATTATTTTTACTTGGACCCGATCCAACGCGATCGTCGCCGATTTTTATAACGGCAAGCTCTCTCTCTTCTGTTCGTCACGGTTTCCTCCGCTCGAAACACGAGAAAACTGAAAACAAGAAAAGAAAACACGGCGGAAAATCGCGTTTCTTTCTCATTGTTTGGCGTGTGAATCACCAGAACACGGGGGCCAGTGAAAATATGCCGTCTGTCTGCGAGACGTGTTATCGATCTGCTTGTTATATCGTTATTCGGCGCCTCGCCACCGTCGCGATTCTCCCATTATCATCGTGTCGCTGGCTACATATAGCTTGGCGTATCGATCGCGATGAGAGAAGAGGAAAAATCGTCATCGTTATCGTCATCGTCAGCAGCGGCATCAAAAACGAAAGAAGAAAACGGAAGAAGAAGCGAACGTGACTGTACGTGGATTCGGCGAACAAACACGTACGCGAAATCCGCGAGATCTCGAGCATATCCGTGGGGACGAAGAGTTTCGGTGTCGTCGAGGAGAACAGTGTGAGAAAGAAAAGGATGAGATAAAAGTGAGAGGGAGGAAAGAAAGAGAAAGAGCACTGATCATCGGCCCCGTCATCGAGACACGACGCCATTTCGTTCTTTAATTTACGGTTTACACTATCATTAAGGTGCTTCAATATTGTTACGTTACGTTTTTTTTTCTTTTTTATTACCGTCATTTAATATTAATGTTATTATTATTATTAATTATTATTAATTATTATTATTATTATTATTATTATTACCATTATCACTTCATTATTATTAGTAGCTTCGCTAGATCGTGTTTAGAAAGGATGTGTACATCTGTCTCCTGGCAGGGAATCGAGAGAAAGAGAAGGAGAATAAAAAAAAGGAAAAGAGAGACACAGAATTAGCGTAATTTCGTGGGCATTCAAGAGTGAGAGAAGAGACCGTGAAACATTTCGTAACGGTTGAATTTGTTTTTCTTTCACGTTTCCCGGCTTCGAACGATTCTCTTCGTTTTAGATTTTGCTTTCGGTTTCGCCCGCGTTTCTCGCCATCGAGACAGAAGGCCCTTCTTTTGCTGTACGTGAACGAGCCAGTATGTCAGATTGTATCCTGTCCTTCTTTTCCCAGAATTTTTACGTTTCTCCCCTCCCGATTCGTCCACCCCCCCCCTCTCTCTTTTTGTAAATATCATATAGTCTATTTATCTATTATTAACCCTTTCCCTCTGTCCGTCGACACTTTTTTGCGTATTTTCACCCCGTTTCCCGCCTTTTTTTTTGTAACCCTTTTGTACTTCCAATCCTTTTGGAATTCGCCCTTCCTCCTCCCCCCCCCTCGCACGTACTACGTTACTACTTTATGTTCTGTACGTTCTTTATTTTTGCCATTCTTTAGCATGTAAGCCATCCAACTTGCCAATACGATTACAATAAATACGTTTAGAAAGGAGAGAAAACTGTGCTGCGTTCAGTTCACGCCCATTTAATTTCCGTTCCTTTCTGTTCTCGTGCGTAAGTATTGCGACGGGCTGTCCCGTTTTGCCGAGTTTCGGGGCACGGTAAGTCAGAGACGCTTAACTGCACGTTCGTGATGAAAATTTAGACGATTCGTTGTTGAGTGATCGTGAAGAAAACATAAGTTGTGTACCTCTCTTTCTGTTTAACACTTTATCGACCCCGTCATTTATTGCACACGCACTCTCGATCTGACTCATTTTGGCGTGAATGCGTCGCTAATGAATCGATCGCAATGATTTTCCTCGAGTGATTGATAGTTTAACACGTTAAGTGCCACGCTGGTTCTACCCTTACATACTGTGATAGTGAAATTAAAGATTTCGCTTAAGGACATTGGTTTTTGTTCAGTCAATGCTTTAAGAAAAAGAATATGAAATAGTCAACGTAATTTATTGAAACAAGGTAAACAAAGGTTACAAAATTTTCTGTACCAATTCATATAGTCTAGGCCTGAACGGAACGGCAACCAAAACGGGCTTGGGCACTTAACGTGTTAATATGTCTTTCCTTCGTGTAAGAAAACATTACAAAATTTACAGACTAATTGTAAGCATGCAAAAGCCGATTAATAGGCTTCCGGTCGATAAAGCGTTAAAAGTTATAGAAAGCAGAAACTTAATTTTAGCTTAAATCAATTTAAGCTTGAATATTTTTTATTGTATAGTTTTTCGTATTTTTTTATATTTCTTTGCAATCATTTTTTTCTTAATATTATTCGTATGATTTCTACCAATTCATTTGCTGCTCGACGATTATTTCGCGAACGAAAAATCACGCCGTACGTCGAATCGTCGATCTCGCCGCAGGAAGTACCCAAGGATCCACCGAATCGCAGCAGAAATCTCGATCAAAGTACAAAATTATCCGTGTAACTAGATTTATATGCGTGCGCGTGGAAACGAGTGCAAACAGGAGGTCCATAAAAATTCTCAATTCTATAAATCTATGTTTGGATGAAATGGTATATGCATTCCAATTAAGAAACATTTAAGAAAAACATGAATTTGAACTGATCTGACTTGTCTGAAGTACAGAAACGTAATTTCCCAAGCAGAGAATATAAAAGAGAGAATACTTGATTAATATATTCTTCTTTCTGGTTATTTATACTCTATTTGAGAATAGAAAATAACGAACAAGGTATTTCATTGAAATCACAGGAGTTTACCTAACACAGACAAACCTAACACAGTGATAATAAAATACCTTCCCTGCTCTGGCGAGGATTCGCAAACTAAAAATTCAGAGAAATCCCTGCAGCAATCCATATCTCGAATCCCCCGAAATCAGAAATCGACTTCATCGATTTCGTTGTCCAAAGTGTACGATCAACATTCGACTCTTCGTTCACCTCAATTGACGAAGTTGATCGGTTTGCTTTCCAAGCGGCTGGTTTGCCTCTTCTCATCAGCTTCCGCTTTCTCGGATTTCGGTCCCGATTACGCGTGCAATCGATCGAAAGCGACGGCGTCTGGTCGTTGCTAAAGAGCGCCGCTTAACCCTTCGGGTACGGACACTTTCCAGTCCTTCCGGGGTTGATTTTTCACGAACAGACCCAAGATTCGTTAGGTATCTTCGAAATTTCAGGACTAGCTCAAAATACGGGCTCCATACAGTGTATTTACTGCAGTTTCTTCGTACGTTGGTGTACTCCATATGATGTGTTACAGTAACAGGGCATAAAGGTCTTGATCGTCTTGGAAGCTTTGAAAGCTTTGAAAACCTTGATCGTTTTAAGAGTCTCAGAAATCTTAGAAGTCTTGAAAACTTTGAAAGCCTTGATCGTTTTGATAGTCTCAGAAATCTTGGAAGTTTCGATCGTTTTGGGCGAAAGTTTAACTCTAGATTCATAAACATGCATGGGAAATTTATTCATAAATATTCGTCTCTTACACAAATTATATCATTATAATTAACATTATATCGATGATTTTTGTTTCAAATGAAAATGAACGCAATAGTTATTCCCACCAATCAAAATTCATCTTTCTATCTCCTTAACTTGTTAAGGTAAATACAACACACTTTAATTCTAAAAAGTTGTTCACTAATCATTAATCATTAGTTCTGAAATAAAAATGAACACAATAGTTATTCCTACCAATCAAAATTCATCTTTCTATCTCTTTCACGTTAAAAGTAACAAGTGCTTACGTATTTTACGCGATCTGTGAGACAAACGTTTATGAATCCAGAGTTATGGTATATACGACGTATGGATCCCGTACTTTGAGGGGTTAAAGCTTGTCGAGGAGGAAACGCGGGTGTTTGCGTTCCACGGGGCGCGGACCACGAGGATGGAAAAGGGTGGTCCTCTTTAACACGGATGCGCGCGACGTTCCCATCGATTCGACGCCGCGTATTTCACGCGGAGCGGGTATCCCTTCTCGTGGAGACGAATCGTCCAGAATTTGCGGGAGCGCATCACGCCTCGCGAGAAAAAGACCAGGCAATTTTTCCCGGACACGGTGTCCCGTAAACACGCCTCGTTAACCTAACGAGAGACGCTTCTGTAACGAACCGTCGCGACGTGCACCTTTATCGTGGACCGCCGACGATTCGACGAAACCTTTCTGTTAACCCTTTTCGTTATCAACCCTTTGCGCTCTAGAAGCGATTATTGGTCACCAAACGATGGTTTCGCAAATTTTCAGATTTTAGTTAATTTGTTTATTAGTCAGACTCAGAGGTTAACCGTTTGCGGACGGAGCAGTAAAGGAAATAGTTACGTCGCGCATTTGTGTTATAAAAACTAAAGCTGTATTTAAATAAATTTTTCATAAAATCTAACAAAATCGTAAACAAACAAATTTAGGCCAACTTGACTTCTTAGACTAGTATATCCATGCGTATCTTATACGTGTCGTTTACGACAGACAAACGCCAGCCGCAGCGCGAGAGTTGGGCGGATATATCCGACACTCGTCCGCAAAGGGTTAAACGATCATATATGGAAATTTGGTGTACCACTTAACCAAACTAAATGACGTTTAACGCTAGATTTACGGACATTTCTTGTATATCTATTTCTAATATTCATATATTAAGGAATAGGGGTACACCAAGAAGAATCTTCAGATTTTAGTCAACTTGTTTCATTTTTAATGTTAATCACTTGCAAACCTATAGTTTCACACAAAATTCCCTTAATACGTGATTACTTTTGGGACTTTTGAAATACTTTTGGGACCAACTGTGTGCCCAAATTCTTTTACGTTAGAATTCTTGAAACAACCGTTTTCTTGGGTCACGTTTACAATGTTTGCGGTAGTTTTTATCAATGTTTCGTGCATAGACAGTACATCGTTTACATTGATTCGATGTAATGGCGATTGGTGGTGTCAGATGTAAAAAATATCGCTGAATGAGTCTTCACCCGTGTGTTAACACGAGTAAGAGGAAGTTTGAAAGGGTTAAATGTTCGCGGATCTTCCTTTCGCGGTTGTCTTGGAAGACATTCGGGAGCTCGTGCTCGTTGCGTTACTCGGTGCCTTCTTTCGGCCTGTTTGTACGCAAATTGCACCAAGGATTCGTCCAACAGAGATTTGCAGTCCTTTCTCCATCTTTATTTTATAAGTAACATGGTCAGTTGATTTTAAGTAATTGAAGGCTTTGTTGCGAAAAAAAGGTGATTCCTATTTTTAACCATTTTTACGTCAGAACGTAAGAACAAGAAATTTGTGTCGTTTAATGCAATATGCATAAATGTGAGATCAGAAAAACAAACAGATTTGAGTTGACAATTATTGAAGAAGTTTGTTTTATGGTTTCGGAAAAGCTTTGGTTCTCCCGCCAAAGTCTTCAATTTTTCAAAAAAATTCAAAGCAACTTTTTGCTGATATCTTTAACGGTCAAAGGAATTTTTAACTAATATCTTTTTAATTAGTTTGCTGTTTACAATTAAATTTAACACGTTCGTCGCCCAGTGTGATTCGGCTGAGTTTCTCGCTGGGCCCAAATCCGATTGCATAGAAAACTGGGGTAAAACAGTATAAAAACAGCAAAAATCTTAACTTTTTATTTTAATTTTATGTATTTTATATTTATACATATTATACTTCAATACTTATTCGATTGAATTCCATTTAAAATCCTGTTTAACTTTAAAAAAGAGAGCGTCACCCAAAATATGGGTGACGTGACGACGAACGTGTTAAGAAAAATTGTGTTTCTTGCAAATACGTTTGAAGAAAAAGATGTAGGAAATTCCAGTTCGGAGCCCTGAATTCGTTTATTGAACTGCCAGTTGACATGCAGATCACGAGGAGGATAATTTGAAGGACGAATTTAGGTACATCAGGCGATCACAGTTCCTAATTTGCTCCCAGCAAACTTAACGTAAGGCACTACGTGTGCAATGTGAGAGAGAAAACGTATACGTATTAATCTCTGACGATTACACGATAAAAGTATATTGTACGTATATTGTAACAAGAATCTACGGTATGTTAAAGTAAATTATAATATATATATATATGTGTATACTGGAGAAACAAACGCGATATTAGTATTTGGCAGCGAGAATACGTGTTTTATAACGGAGCATCGCGAATGTTGCATAATTAGATGCAAATTCTGCTTCCTCCGAATTCAAGTTGAAACCGAATCGTTTTCCGCACCGGCGAGGATAATTCAAGGCTGCTACATCGTTAAATTATACGATCATCGGGACATCATAATTTATCTGCTATTCGTAAACGCGTAAGGATTTTCTACCCAGTTTTTGTTAAGCATCCCCTGTTCACTCGTGTAGTTCGATAAGTTGATCTTTGTATATATGGAAGCTGTAGCAAGACTATAATAAAAGTTCTTGAAAAATGTTCTGCTTGTCTAAATTACTCGAAATTTTACTTTTGCTTTATTTAATAGCTTGGATAGTAGAGCTCAGGTGTGAAGAAAATAAAGGGAAGTGATTAGAATATAATAAATGTGTATTTAAAACAGTTTAATGATAATAACTTAAACGACTTTAAAATTTAGCAATTATTGCGTTCAAAATTACGCTCTTTCTGCCCTCACAGTCAAACTTTTTCTGCCTTTACAGTCAAATTCTTTTTGTCCTCATAGTTAAACTCTTTCTGCCCTTACAGTCAAATTCTTTCTGCCCTTACAGTCAAATTCTTTCTGCCCTCACAGTCAAACTCTTTCTGCCCTCATGGTCAAACTCTTTCTGCCCTCATAGTCAAACTCTTTCTACCTTCGCAATTAAACTCTTTCTGGTCTCACAGTCAAATTCTTCCTGCCATCACAGTTAAACTCTTTCTGCCCTCACAGTCAAACTCTTTCTGCCCTCATGGTCAAATTCCTTCTGCCCTCACAGTAAAATTCTTTCTGCCATCATAATCAAACTCTTCCTGCCTTCCAAGTTAAATTCTTTCTGCCCTCACAGTCAAACTCTTTCTGCCCTCATGGTCAAATTCCTTCTGCCCTCACAGTAAAATTCTTTCTGCCTTCGCAATCAAACTCTTCCTGCCTTCCAAGTTAAATTCTTTCTGCCCTCACAGTCAATTCCTGTATATTGCTTTTGAACATTAAAAATTCGTAAGATACCTCATAAATCAACGGAGAAACAAAGCTATAAAATTAATACCGTGCAATTATTCACCACTGTTCCCTTTCAGACAATAAAAATGTAATGAGTTTATTAAGAATGAATGGGACACGTCATAAATATTGATGTTTAATCAATTGTCATTAAATATTAATTTGTAGTAATTAGAAAATCATGATTTTCCTCGTCCCTATTTCATACACGGCTCTCTATTGCGCATGCGCAGCCGGAAGTCGAGCGTTGCCGCTGATAACAAGTAAAGGGTTGCATTCCTGTTTTTCGCGTGTTATCGCACGTGAATTCGTGCTGATGGATTACGCAAAACGCGAACATGTTATTGAATAAACGCGAGCTCGTATGTATCGAAGGTACTGTAGTGTCTTTATTTGTATTTTTGAGAGTAAGAAAATTTTCTATTAACTTGAAACAATAATTATAATGAAAAGAACAGTTTTCTGTTCGTTATAATTGTTATTTCAAGGTAATAAAAAATTTTCTTACTCCCAAAAATACAAATAAAATTATTATTGGTATTTTATTTTGCAACGGATAACGTAAATACGTGGAAAAAAATTCAATTTAAATATTCTATTTAAGTAAAAAATTAAAGTAACATTCGACGAAAAACTGAATAAAGAATAAGTAAACTTAAACCACCAAAAGTATTTTTCTCCTATAAATTAAATAACTAACTAGCTGTACAAAAATGTATGTATTAAAATCTAGGATGGGAGCGCAAATACCTAAAATCACTTATTATAAACAAAATCTTAACAAAATCGACGTTAAGCTGAATTGAAAGGTCTATAAAAAAAGATACAATCATAAAAGTTCATAAAAAGTTGCTGCAATTACGTGTTTCTCTCTAATTCAAAATTTGGTCGATTTATGGACACTAAAACACTATCACCACATAGCGGTGAAACGGTGGTACTAATCTTCCCATATACTGCAATGTATAAGAATGGAGATCCTATTATTTATGTTTGTAGGCTATTATTTTAAACGTTTCGCGGCTTAAATTGAAGCACTGGATTTCAGAATTAATATAAAATAGGTTACACACAACTTTCTGAACGAATTTATTAGTTAAAATTATTTATTTATAAACAGTGTATCGGATTGACAAAGTGGCACCATCGCGCGGTGGTAATTAGTATCAACAATTTAAAAAAATGGTTATTTTAAGTAAAATATCGATAAAATCAGTATGAAAAGATAGTCTGAGGCATATTGAAGATGCTACGAACATGATGGTATGCTAAAAGATGCTGCAAATCCACTTCCCTACGATTTGAAAATTTTATCGATTTATGGACATAGAAACACTATCACCACATAGCGGTGAAACGGTGGTACTAATCTCCCCATATACCACAATGTATAAGAATGATGATCCTATTATTTCTGCTTGTACGTCATTATTTCTAACGATTCACGGCTTAAATTGAAGCACTGGATTTCAGAATTAATATAAAATAGGTTACACATAACTTTCGGAACAAATTTATTAGTTAAAAGTATTTATTTATAAACGGTGAATAGAATTGACAGGGCGTCACCATCTAACGCTAGTACGTGTATCAACAATTTTTAAAAACGGTTATTTTAAGTAAAATCCTGATGAAATTAGTATTAAAAGAAAGTCTAAGGCATACTAAAGATGCGTCAAGCATTGAAGTCTATTGAGAAATGCTGTAAATTCGTTTTTATAGAATTTGAATATTTTATCGATTTGTTGAGACAGGAGCGCTCCTGCCATCTAACGACGAAATGTCGGTACTAACTGCCTTATATGTGTATGAACAGGTACAGATAACAAATTTTTCGATTTACAGGTTAAATTTTCTCGCTCACGTAATCAAATTAGAGCTATTTCACTTAAGAGCTATGCTCTGGCTATGCATTTCGTGATTTTAATGTAAAATGAGTACTCACTCGTGACGCGTTCTCTGTTCGCAGTTGACAGCAATGTTCAGCTTGTCACACTTAAATCCTTTGCTTTTGCACATATCACCACGCACTTTACACAGCACACACTTTAACGCAATGCTTTATGAGAATTAAAACGTACTTTGAAACCTGAAAAACTTGAATCTCCGAGCGAACGATTTGAAGCAGCCATACCGCGCGAATAATACTACAGCTGCCCAACTGAACTGCGCATGCGCCTCGTCGTTTGAATGTCGGTAATACTTTTAAACCGCGAAAAAATCCGTTTGAAACACTTCAACGTTTTCTTTTGCACTTTATTTATACTGTACAGTCTTTGCGCTTTCTTCTCATCATAGTTGTGCCATAATTTCGTTTTAAACAATAGTTTTCGTATTTGTATTTATCTATCTGCTGTCAAATAGTACCAAAATTCTGCTGCTAGATGGAAGCAGCGCTCTTGTCCCACGTATCGATAATATTTTCAAACCCCAGAAAAACAAATTTACAGCATTTCTCAATGGATAGTTATGCATGGAGCATCCTCAGCATGTTTCAGACTATCTATTCATAACAATATCATTGCGATTTTATTTAAAATATCAATTTTTAAAAACTGTTAGTACCGTGGCGCCACCGTCAGATACCGCCACTATGTCAGTTTGAAACAGTTTTTAAACAAATTGACGTAATTAATAAATTCGTTCAGAAAACTGGATGCAATATTTTTTATATTACTTCTGAAATCGAATGCTTCAATTTAAGCCCTCGTTCAGTTAAATCGGTGGCCTACAAGCCAAAATAATAATATCTTTATTCTTATACATTGGGGTATATGGGGAGATTAGTACCACCGTTTCACCGCTATGTGGTGATAGTGTTTCTATGTCCATAAATCGATAAAATTTTCAAATCGTAGGGAAGTGGATTTGCAGCGTCTTTTAGCATACCATCGTGTTCGTAACATCTTCAATTTGCCTCAGACTATCTTTTCATACCGATTTCATCTGTATTTTCCCTAAAATATCGGTTTTTAGAAATTATTAATGCTAAGCGCCACCGCGAGATGGCGCAGGATTGTCTATTTGAACCTTATTTATAGATAAATTGACTTGATTAATGAATTTGGTTATAAAACCGGATGTAATTGATTTTATATCAATTCTGAGTTCCTGTGCTTCAATTTAAGCCCTCGTTCAGTTAAATCGGTGGCCTACAAGCCTAAATAATAATATCTCTATTCTTATACATTGGGATATACGGGGAAATTAGTACCACCTGTTCACCGCTATGTGGTGATAGTGTTTTAGTGTCCATAAATCGACCAAATTCCCAATTAGAGAATAAAAACGTAATTGCAGCAACTTTTTATGAACTTTTATGATTGCATCATTTTTTATAGACCCTTTGCTTCATTTTAACATCGATTTTGTTAAGATATTGTTTATAATAACCAATTTCAGGTATTTGCGCTCCCACCCAAGGTCTTAACATATAAATTTTTGTACAGCTAGTTAATTATTTAATTTAAAGAAGAAAAATGTTTTTGGTGATTTAAGTTTACCTATTAATATTAATTTTATAAATTAATGTTACTTTAATTTTTTATGTAAATAAATTATTTAAGTACAATCCTTTATCACACAATTACGTTGTCCATGGCAAAACAAAGTATTGTAGTGGCAACTGTTAATTATATATTACACTTTTTAAGCTCAAATTGTTGAATTTCATTTGTCGAAAAAATTTATAATCCAGATATTGTTTAGCGTGTAGAAATTATTGTTCCTACAGCAAATGTGTTCTGGTAGTTTCATTAATGTTCTTATGCAGAGGGAAGATTTATTTCGCAGTGCTCTAGGTAGTTGCTAATTACAGCATTAAGAAATTGACGCCATTCTAAGTTAAAACAGTTTTTGCATGAAAAGAACCGTGATAATCATTATCGCAGCAATAATAATTGAAATTTCTGACAATATTCTTGATTTTGTAAGTGTAGTTACTTCGTTACTCTAATCCCAAATCTGTTATCACAAATAACTCTCAACTGTAATCGATATTTCCATCTACCATTGCTAACTTTCATTCTTATTGCATTAATAAACAGTATGCGTTTAAAATGGATTCTAAATTTCTCCCTGAGATTCCCGGGCTGTGTATTATGTCGATACGTCTAATTTCTTCATTATTTGATGGAAAAACGTGAGGATGATGAAACTGAAGCCCAATGGAACAGACGTTGCTTTTATCCACGCCCAGATACTGTAAATTGAAAGAGAAATTGTCATTCGTTGTACTGTTTCATGCTCAGCATTTACAGAAAGTTCTTATACATCACTAATTTTATCACATGTGTCTATAAACGAATGAAAATTAAAAAAATATGGATTTTTAGCATTGTACAGTGCTTTTATGTTAAATTGATGTTACGAAGACAAATATTAAATTTAATTAACCCTTCGCACTCGAGAGGCGACTGTTAGACGTCTGATGATACTGACTTCTAACATTTTCAAATGCAAAATACTTACCAACATTCGCCTGTATTGAACGTCGTTTAGTTTAGTTAATTGACAATATTAAAATTTACATATACGATTATTTAACCTCTGAGTCTGACTAATAAATAAACTAAGTGAAACCTGAAAATTCGAACGCAAAGGGTTAAATGTACGTCCATGGAAAAATTAAGCAAGTACTTACGTTTACTTTTAACTAGTTTATGGCTACTGTAAATGAATTAAAAGAATCACTCTAAGAAAATGTAGGCATGGCTACTATGGACCTGTAAAAAATTTATTGTTAAAACAACTTCTGTAATTGTTTTTACTTATCACTTTACACAAGATTTGTGCTTCATGTAGATAATGGAACTCATGATGGACCTTATGCTCCCTCAGAACAAAAAATTGGCCTTTCCAACGATTTTACTTTGAGTCAACTGTCTTATTTCTCCAGGATATCCAAACTGGAATCAAATCTATTTACATCATAGCTTACCATTCAAGCTGATACAATTATAAAAAGATTCGATTAATTAACACATTGTATGCCGGCCCCGCGAAAACGCGGGTTTGGAAGTCTGTTGCTTTAGCGCCGGGTTTGCGATAATACAACATTCTTTTGTTTGGCGATTTGTTTGTTTCTATTTTTTGTTATCGTTAAATTGCATATAATGAATATGCAAACCAATTTTAGTGTTTTACAATAATGTATAAAATTTTAAATATTTTCTTCACCTACAGTGTTAAATGCCTCAGATGCCACCGGCATACAATGTGTTAATAATACTTACTACAGCATACTACTTCATCGATTAGCTCTAGAGTTCTACTCGACTATGAATGAAATTACTTCAGTAAAAAAATTAACTCGTATTTTTGAGAAATAATTGTTATTCGTCTGTTTTCTGCCGTTTAATAGTTTTATAGAAATTTACTTGTAAATGTTGTCGTCTATTTTAAACGGATACTGCGTTGGAATTGAGCCGCATTCGAAGACAATCGCGTGTTTAATAGGTATGTCATCGGCGTCCGTTTTGAGCTGTTCAATTTTAAAAACCACGTCTTCGCCGTCGATAACCTGTTGCAGTAAATAAATTATATGTACCGTGGACATTCGTACCAATTCACACAATTTTCGCTCATAATTGTTTACTTTCTGACGAATATTTTGTATATTTCAATATGCGTTTGGCATTTTACAGTTTTTCGTAGATTGAAATTTTTTGAAAACACACGAATCATTTTCGTGTTGAACACGTTTCCCATTACCTTTCCAAATACCGTGTGTTTCCCGTCCAACCATGGTGTGGGGATGGTCGTGATGAAGAATTGACAGCCATTTGTGTCCTTCCCAGCATTCGCCATGCTCACATACATGGGTCCATTGTGACCAACATCGAAGTTCTCGTCGTCGAAGTATTTCCCATAGATACTAATCGAACCAGTGCCGTCGCCATTTTCTATGTCTCCACCTATGAGTAGTAAAAATTATTGAACCTCTGCGAACTGCATAATTTTAATTTCCCTTATAAAATGAAAAAAAAAACAGAATTGTTATTTCATTCTTATTCTTGCAAATGGCACATCTTGTGGTTTATAATAAATACATTTTTTAACCACATTAGAAAAAAGGAGAAAAATCCTTGATATTCTTTTTGCATATAAACTGCTCAATGGTGTTATAAATTCTTCCGAAATCTTAAAAAAGTTCAAAATTAATATTCCAGCTTTTCATTTAAGACGATACCAATTTTTTTGCTGTTTGAATCCTTAGTAATTTAAAGTAAATAAATCGTAATAAAACAAAAGATTAAATCATTTTTTTCTTACATTAAAAAATCATCCCTGAAGAGGCCATTATCATCACGATACTCTACCTTGTATCATGAACTTCTTGATCACTCGATGAAATCTACTACCCTTGTACGTTTTCCCCGCCACCCCAGTTGTTGCCAGGGTCATAAAATTCTTCACGGTCTTTGGAGCGTCATCACCGAATAGTCCTATGATTATTCTGCCTGCTGGATGATCGTCGATCATGATGTCGAGGTACACTTGATCGGTGACAGTGAGTTTGTTATCCTGCAGTGAAATTCACAAAATCAGTAAAGCTCTTGTAATAACTAAATCGTAATAAATAAATAAATAAATAAATAAGTAAAGTAAGTAATAAATAAATAAATAAGTAAAGTAAGTAATAAATAAATAAATAAGTAAAGTAAGTAATAAGTAAATAAATTAACTATACTGGGGATTTAAATTAAATTTTGATTAAAACCTGGGAACGTAAAAAAAGGAAATATAGAATTTATATTATATGCAAATGAACGCACAGTACTTTAAACATGGTGCTTGTTACAATAATTAAAAAGTAATACAAATTTTTATTCACGTTCCATTATTTGGCCTTGTGTCCATAAGAACATAAATTAGGATAAAAATTCATAATCCACTTATGACAGATATTATACGTAATGTCTTCATGCATATAAATTTTTTCTAAGATTTGTAAACTTTCAGGGATTTGTAAACATTTCACGCAGGTGAAATTGCATTTCGCGCGGCGAACATTGTGCTCACGTGCTCTCGCAGAAAGTTATCGAGAATCGAACGCGCGCTGGCGTTAAGCAGATGAAGGAAGCCTTGCACGGTTTCCATAAATATAAAACGCTTCGATCTTCTTTCATTCATTCTTTCGTAATCCAGCTCTGTTGTATTAAAACTTTTTCTTTGAATTGCATCAGGCAATTATCGTTTTGCAAGATTTCCTTTTCACACAAGTTATTAGTTAAATTCTTCTCTTAATTCTTCTCTTTAATTCTTCTCTTAACTTAAATTCTAGTTTCTCCTTTTTTTTCTTGAATAATCTCTTCAGTTTCGTTTCGTCAACCAAATGTCAGCACAAACTCTAGCATCGATTTAATCACACTTGCACCATGCTTTTACTTAATCTTCTATCTACTTTAGTTTCTTCTTAAAATTGTCTTACTCCAACGCTGAAACTATTTTTTTATTCAAATTCTAGTTCCTCCTTTTTTTCTTGAATAATCTCTTCAGTTTCGTTTCGTCAACCAAATGTCAGCACAAACTCTAGCATCGATTTAATCACACTTGCACCATGCTTTTACTTAATCTTCTATCTACTTCAGTTTCTTCTTAAAATTGTCTTAATCCAACGCTGAAACTATTTTTTTTATTCAAATTACAGTTTCTCCTTTTTCTTTTTTCTTCAATAATCTCGTTTCGTCAACCAGGCATCGAGTCACAAACTCTCGCATCGATTTATTTAACGCGATTCAGCTAACGGTATGCAAAAAAAGAACGCAGCTGCATTCGCGGCGATATTTCTTGCATTAAGCACGAAACGGTACCTCTAAAGTTGCGACCACTGCGACCAGGCCGGCTATCGTCAACAGGATCTTCATGGCTTTACGGTTGCGTACAGAAACCTCCGAATACTCTGGCAGTTTCAGCTTCATCGCTCGACGACCACGTCGCTTAAATGCGATCAGAAGCACAGCGCGGAAACCAAACGAGCCCGAAGACGCCTGCGCGGAATGCCTTTCGACGCTAACACCGTCATTCGATTCTGCACGTTTACGGATTTACGGGAAATTTGAGTGTGTGGAAGAAAAAAAAACGTGCAGAATGCACTTGACATGCAAAGTAAGATTTGCAACACGATATTTTTTAGAGAATGAAATAAATTTTTATTCGTACGGACTTATTTTTATGAATATATGAATTCGAAACCTGAAAATTTTAATTTACAACAATTAACAATAATAATAATAACAATAACGATAACAACAATAACAATAATAACAATAATAATAATTATTATTATAATTATAATTATAATAATTTCAAAGTTATTATAATTTCAAATAATTTCGAAGTTATTATAATATAATTAAATATAATTAAAAATAATTTAGTAATTTAAATATGCAATAAAGTGAGAATCTTTCTAACAGTAGAACTATCAAAGCAGTCAAAATAACTAATTGGTGATAACTCATACTTTATAAATCCACCGCGGTGAAGCTTCCAAAATTTACCAAAATTTTCAGCAGCAGATATAAATAAAGATTTGTTCTCTATCTATTCGGTACAGTCTCACATAATTCTAAAATATGATCTCTTCCATGCAAATAAGTTCACTTTAATCGTCGGTAGTTCCAGCGTTAAACAACACATCCGTTCAATAGAAAAGAAAAGAGAACTGCAAACCCCATAACTCTATCCCGAAATCAGCCAGCAAACGCTGTAACGAAACGAAATAACAATTATAATAATAATTATAAATGATATACAATAAATGTCGTGATCCTCTGGCCACGTCCTGGAGCAAACGCGAGGTCAAAGATCCTCGAAGCCTGGCGCGACCCGCGATCGAGGAGCTTCGAGGCGCGCTCGTTAAGTCCCGTTACTTCCGATCGTCGACCGCCACGAATATTATAAAAGCGGGGACCGTCGTCGTTTCGAGGATAGTTGTTCACGATGGAGAAGAGCGGCAGATCGCGCAGTGAACGTTGCGTCGTGTTCGCGTTCGTAATTGTCGCGGGCCTCGTCGCAGAGGCGGCTGTGATCGATCGACAGAAACGGGAGTTCGTGATCCCGGATTGGATCGAGATCGTGGACGAGCCGGTCGCGGAAAATTCGAAGACGATCCAGAGAGCGGTCAGGGTGAGGGACGCGAAGGTAACGTACGATGGCGCGCAGGTCTGGAGAGTCCAAGCTCCTGAGGGACAGAAGAATTTGGTGGCGAACGTGACCATGGACTTTCAGGAAGCTGGATGTTCGTAAACGTTTTCTGTTTTTTTCTTTTGAGGTTCATTAACCCTTTAATGCACAGTTTAAAAACAAAAACCGGCCAAAAAAGATCAATTCTTTTTAATGTAAAAAAACGCAATTTACAACGTTGTCTTGGTAACAAAATTAGTTAATCAAAATTTGTATTGTATCGTAAATTTTATCGTTAAGGGGTTAACGCTAGGTTTACGGGACCCGTCAATTTGACAGGTTTCAAACTACATGAGCAAAATTTACAAAACTGATTACTATTATTAATAACGATTTTTATTGACTTCCATTGGTAGAGTGATACGAATGTAGCCTAATCTATCTGCCTCAGCTCTGCAGTTTCAAACCCTGTGTGAAATGTCCGTAAATCTAGTGTTAAAAGAATTGCCACTGATAACGAAGCGTTGGATTTCAGATGGAATGGAATTTTGCCAAGGTTTATGGGTTTTTAGATGTCTTATCAACTCATTAACACTATAACTACCGATGATTAGGGCAGACATACTTGCGACAAAGGAATGAAATGAAAATTATATGAAGAAATAAGTAATACGAGGGAATAAATTTTAGTAATCGTAATAAAAATCATGGCAAATTTCTATGAAATTGTTCGATTATGAAGGGTTGAATTAACCCTTTGCGCTCGAGAGGTGATTATTAGCCACCAAATGATAGTTTCGCAAATTTTCAGACTTTAGCTAGGTTGCTTATTAATTAAACTCAAAGCTTAAATAGTCATATAACTAAATTAAATGACGTTTAATATAGGCGAATCTTAGTTAATATTTACTAAGTTAATATTTATAAGTTGGCATTTTCTTACTAAAGTATTCACTAAGAAAATATTTTATTTAAGTTAGTATCATTAGACGACTACCGGTCACCCTCTCGAGTGCAAAGAGTTAATCGGTAAAACAGTAATAAAGGTGTTATAGTAAAAAAATACAGAGAGCGTATATTTACGCATTTCGTATATACTGATGAACTTGTGAAGGCGTATATATACGCTTTTAGCAGTCAAAGGGTTAAATACGTCTAAAAGATGTAACAGATCGATGATGCTATTTGATGCCATTTCATTTTTGTTTCTCGTGCAGTGCTCTCGCTGTGGGTTGGTAACGACACAGCGATCGACGTGATGGTTCGTTCAGAAGAAATCCCAAGGGTCTCTCGTTACTTGACGCAAAAAGAGCTAGAGTACCGGGTGGTGATCGAGGATCTGCAGAAAGCGATAGACGAGGAGAATCCATCGCTTTCGGAGGAAGAGATGGAGGAGCTGGAAGGCCGCAAAGGTTTGCAACGCTCTTGATCATCGCGATTTTTTTCGACCTGTACTTCGATTTGCTTCCTATTTCATGCTTTCTATGCTTGACACTCTCTTCTCTAATCTTCACAAAAATTCTCGAATTTAAAGCGATCACCATGAAGCTCTGACACTTTTTTCACATAACGATTCGTGAATCGCGGTTCGCACATGATGGATTCCGACCGTACATGTAATTCAATACAGAAAAATACAATTAACCCTTTGCAGCCGGCTGTCCCCTCTCATGGGACATCGTAATCTTAGCATATGATAGTTTCACAAATTTTCAGACGTTAGTTTAGATCCGGACGTTAAATAGCCAAATATGTAAATTTTAATATACGACTTAACCAAACTAAATGAAGTTTAATATACGTGAATCATAGTAAATATTTCGAATTTGAAAATTTTTGAAGTTAGTATCATTAAACTAAACTAAATGAAGTTCAATATACGTGAATCATAGTAAATATTTCGAATTTGAAAATTGTTGAAGTTAGTATCATTAAACGTCAGACGCGTTTGACAGTGAAACGATGTGATGTTTCACTTGGCATTTTACACGTTTCACTTACACAAATGGCGGCGCCACGACAACTCGTTTGAACGTTATCCTGCAGTCGAGTCACGTAGCGAAGAAAGCCACGAACAGATTAACGTCCACGCTTGGCCGTCGATTCGAAAGTGATTCTGATAAGCGAAGAATTCATTAAGTCGAACCGTCGTTAGACGTTAGCCTAATGCGCGAAACGTTCATTTTCTTGATGAACTTTTAATGGTTCTACTGTTTGCTATCTATCGTTGACGATCTATAACTCGTTCTCGTTAGTGAACTTTGGTGAATCTAGAAACGGGATCTATTTGACTCTCTTCTATAACTTGTAGGCTACTGTGGATACCCATAGGCGCTGATAAATTTTGCGTTTGTGACGCCTACAGGTGCTTATCCCATTACAATCGTCTGAGATTGAAGACACTTAAAGGCGCTCGACGCAGTTTGGCTTTTTGACACGGAAGGTTCCTATAAGCACTCTGATATTTGCAGTAACAATTCGGTTCAGAATACAAACAAATAAATAATACTGTTTTAATCTAGTGAAATTCAGTTTTTTGATTACTAAAATATGTTTTCATAAAAATGCTCACATCCCTACATAAAATTTCACTCAAAAGTTCTCGGCGTACGTAGTCAAAGTATGCACTACTCTTATCTTTTAACCCTTTGCACTCGAGGTCGTTTTCCTATATTAGGGAAGCATTTTACAGGTACCTTAAAATTATTTTATACTGAGACAGATGTATTCAAATAATAAAGTTTCAATAATTTATTCATTTTTACACTGAATACAACAAAATCTGTTAAATATTATACTCTGGACGCATCAAACCTTCCGGGCGCCATAGCAGCGCTGTTCGAGTGCAAAGGGTTAACTTATTCTACATCTATCATATCTACGATGGTCATCACTCAAATAATATCACGAATGTCAACTGCTCCGCAACGCTCGTGCTATCCCGTTGTTTTTTTTTTCTTTCTTAGAACCTTATTCTCTATGTTCCATCTATCACAACTATCAGAATCCTTTAACGACGACGATGTACTCTGAAAATCGTTAGCTACTTTCGATGGGAAGATACCAACAGGTTATCGGCCCCGTCGCGATTTAACCCGTTAACCCAGTTCCGGTTTATCGACAATGCTGATTAACATTAACAGTTATATGTGCTCGCGCGCTCATCTGCGACGCACGTGTGTGCGATCAACAGAATGCGGATTTTTATGCGTTTGTGGGAAACTCAAGTACGCAAGAAAGCGCGCAATGATACATGATATGCAAAAGTATACGAAATATTCCAAGTATACTGTCCTTGTAGGTTGAAACAACTCGTTTTACATTTCTTCATTTTTCAAAGTGCTTTGAAATATTTGAAGTTCTACACGTTTTTAATTCTTTATGTAAAATTAAATGAAATTAGAAGGTTCTAAGGGATTTGTAAGGGTCCCCAAATAGTCCAGTTCGTTTTTCAGTCATATATATCAATAGTCCTAACTGCTTTTCAGGCGATGTTACTAATTTGAAGTAATTAGACTTAGCTTTCTGGGATATTTCGAGATTGTAGATAAGATATTTTAACTTAACAATTGACGTTACAGTGTTTGGAAATTCAGTGAGACCTCTGCTTAAGCTCAATTTCTTTAAATGGACTTATAAACATTCGAATTTGCATACGAATTCGCAGCGTAGCGATCAGACGTTTACACGAACAACGTTTTCGATCGTGGTCCCGTTACCTGTTCCCAAGCTAATCGTCGAGATGCTCGTTGGCAATCGGCCCGGTTCGAAAGCCGCTCGTGAAATCGAAACGTGGAATCCTAGTGATTTGTATGGAATCGCAAATAAATCGTGTCGGCCGCGTTTGAAGTTCTTACGATCCGTAGATCGTTAATGGAACGTAAAGTTGTGCGGGAACCCAAAGATGTCGAACTGGATTCTCGAAAGTGTCTCACGATTTTCGAGAATTTTGAGAATTCGAATGAAACTATAGAGTTATCCTCTGTTGAGTATAAAGCTGAGTAAATTAGATGTTTGAAATCGAAACAGCTGACAATTAGAAGTAATGAGACGCCAATATTGCTTTGACTTTTTCGCTAATTATCATACAGTGAGAGTCACAAGTGAGTGTATACCGTGCAAAAGTGAAATTGTTGTGATAATTTGCTTGTGATACCCCTAATAAAAGAATCACCTAGGCCACTGAACATTGAGCTTTTGGGTAATTTTCTAGCTCGTTACGCTTGGTGGCAGGGAGTCGCGATCAGGGTGCCAGGTAGATATTCACGTCCTCGTCCACCTCGTTACCCTGTAACTAGCGCACACGGTGTGGGTGGTCATTGGCGCTTCAGGGGTGAGCTTTCTGCCCGCACAATCCGCTTCGTTGATTCAGGACTGCGTTCTCGATCATTTCAATAACTATCTTGTTAAATCAATTCGTTGACACAAACGTGGGATCAAATTAATTATTGGAAATCGTCTCTGAATCCACGGAGCGGAATGTTCTCACGTGTCGTTTAAGAACACCGGACGTGCAACCTCTGAATAATCTTGAAGGTATACCTGTCAGGTCATCGAATGGAATGGACCAGTTATCATCGACTCGAGGATATCCACGGATATTTGGATTACCTTGCTGAAACGTTCCCGGATGTCTGCTCCGTTGTCAGCATCGGTAATTCCGTCGAAGGGAAACCCCTTAAGGTATAGCAAAAGGCGGAAATTTCTAGTGGATATATCTTAAATAATAATTTATAATTCAGGTTATAAGAATCAGCAATGGGAAACCGAACGCGCCAGCATTGTGGATCGACGGTGGCATCCATGCTCGAGAATGGATTTCACCAGCAGCAGTTACCTACATTATTAATCATTTGGTGGAAAACAGCGAGAGCCTTGAGGCCGATTATTATATTCTTCCTGTGGCCAACCCTGACGGGTACGTTTTTAATATCGCACAGTCGACGAAATCAGCTATCATCAGACCATAAAAAAGGTCGGAAAATTTAATTCTTAGTATCATTAGTATTCGCAAATCATTGTAGATCTCTGTTTGAAACTTCATTTTGTAAGAGGAACCAGATAATCAGGGGTGACGATGGCCAGAGTGGTCATTAGGACCCCCATAAATCAGAGGTCCTCAATAAGGGTTGGGACCGAGTTCGTGCGAGACTCGGTCACGGCCGTTAACACTTTCCAGGCGGGTTTGTTTTTCGGGAAAGTGCAAAGTGGGGATGTGCCCATAAAAGCATGGGAAAAAGGGCACAGTTAGTTAGTAAGACAGCAACCGCATTTTACGAACGAAAGGCTATTTTGTAAAGAAATAAAGTAACCCTCGCAATTTTCTACGAAAAGGAACACTAGATAATTAATTTTTAGAGACAGCAAAAACTATCGACTTTGGCGTAAAAGTTAAGAACCAATTTAAAGAGCTTGAAACAGAGATTCATAAGGATTTACTAATCCAATGACACCAAGAATTTAAATTTTCCGAGTTAATTAAGATTCTGTACTCTTTTTATTTTACCGTTAAAAATTCATTGATTTTCTGTTATTATACTCTCTCAGGTACGAGTACACGTTCACCAAAGATCGTTTGTGGAGAAAGAACAGGAAACGTTCTGTGGGTAGTTTGTGCACCGGGGTTGATCTCAATCGGAACTTTGGCTATCGATGGGGTGGTATGGGGACCAGCAAGGACCCCTGTCGCGAAATTTATGCAGGCTCCGGACCGTTCTCGGAACCGGAAACCAACGCCATTCGGTATTTCTTCGAAGCCAGCGCGGCAAACTTCAAAGTAAGTTTAACGTTCGACACATCCCTAAATCGAGCTTATATTTAATGCAAAGTATTCAGATTTCCTTCTAACGAAATCACTGAAGCTTCGAGCTGCAATCAATATTCAATTAAGTTTTCTTGAATTAAATTTCTAATTTTTAATTAAACTCCGTTTGAATTTGATATCCGAATTTTAATTATATTCCGTTCAAGTTTGATAAGTAATCTTTAATGAAGTTCTGTGTAAATTAAATTTTTAATTTTTAATTAAACTCCGTTTGAATCCAATAACTAAATTTTAATTATATTCCGTTCAAGTTTAATCTTTGACTTTAATCAAACTTCGTTTCAGCTCGATTCCTACTTTTCAGTCACATTCTATTCAAACTCAATTCCAAATTCTTGATTAAGTTTCGTTCGAATTCAATCCACGATTATTTTTACTTCACTTAATATATTCATAATATATTCAAAAAGGGAAAAAACCCATTAGTTTGAATAGGTTATCGAATAACCGCAGAAATTACAGAGTTCTCGAAACAGATCTGCGAAATACATCCAAAGAAACGCAAAAATTTTACTTTTCAGGCGTATCTAACGTTCCACAGCTACGGCCAGTACATTCTGTACCCATGGGGTTACGATAAGCGCGTTCCCCCCGATTATGCCGACCTAGAAAGGGTTGGAAGGCAAGTGGCAGCAGCGATGAGGAAAGCTGGAGGCGCGGGCAGCGCTTACACAGTCGGAAACAGCGCTACAACCCTTTACGCAGCTTCCGGTGGCTCCGACGACTGGGCCAAGGCCATCTTGAAGATGAAGTACACGTACACGATCGAACTAAGGGACACCGGGAAGCACGGTTTCGTTTTACCGGCTCGTTACATCGTTCCAACGGCTAAAGAAGCGTTGGCTGCTGTGATGGTCGTCACAGAGGCCTGCAAGCTTTTGTGATTAATTAATTTTAGCGCGATTGTATAAATACGTATAATTACTATCGATTACTGTATGCATGGCGTATTTGTGTATTGTAATTATTAGCCGATAAGACGAGTGACGACGAGCATTATTTATTGAATGGAATAAAAGTTAACAGGTAATTAGGTTGTTTGTAATTTTTTAACAGTAATTTAGCTACGTGTTGAAGGTGGGAACTCTGGCGAAGACGCTTATCGCTTTTAATATTATCACTATTATTATTACTGTAGAGAAAAGGTTCTTGAGATTATTTATTATTATTAATATGAATAATGGCAAAAATATACAGTATACAGTAAATTTTAATTCAACTCTGTCGCACGACTCTATGTTTAATCCTCAGCTCTTTTTAAGATTCTACAACTCGGTTTTTTTATTCAACCCTGGTCTCTTTTTTCTTTTGAGGAAACTCTTATGGCCCATTTTCATTTTCCACCCCGCGCTTGCTGAACCATTACCGACCCATCGGTGAATTATCTGTCACAAATGGATTTTTTCGTCTAGTCGATCCACACTTTAGCTTTTCTGGTCCTTAAAGCTATTATACTACATTACTGTTATTATTTTTATTATTATTTTTATCGTCATTATCTCTACTATTATTATCAGAGTCGAGTGAAAGCAACCCCCACAAAACGATTCCAATCGCTTCCATCTCTTCAAACGAATTTCTCGTTACCAAAGGTCCTCTTGAATCATTCCAAAGAAGAGGATAAACAAATTAAAAAATCTGAGATTGTAAAATTTAAACGGTTTGTCATATAAGTAGTAAGGGTTTCTATCGTAAACTACTTTCGCATGGATTAGGATTTCGCGATAGTATCTAGTACCCAGAACGAGATTTCTAATTAAAACGAGAGAAATTACATTTATCTGACTTTTATTATCAACTCCGTTCATTTTTTACAAAATATTACAAAAACAACTGTACATTCATTATAAACTACTATAATTTTTAATATAATTGTCGCAAAGTAGAAACTATTTAATTTTTGGATATGATGTCCTGGATCCAATCGGTGAAGGCGGACGTCTTGGTGTACACTGACGGGGCTCCTACAGTTCCGCATGGGACGATTCCCCATGACACGATGCCAATCAGCTCATTTTTCCCATTGTTGTTCTCGATCAGTGGACCGCCGGAGTCACCCTGAAATAGTGGTTGAAATTAATTAAAACGGTTCCACAGGAACTTTCAGGAGCTCGACCAGTGCAAAGATGTTTTATCACGCACGTTGCAGGCTGAGAAGCCACCGCTGAGCGGTCCAGTGCACACGTTGGTCGCGTGCAAAGGCGATGGGCCAGTCAGTTTCTCTATGGCCACTTTGCAAGTAGACAGATCGATGAGCGGCAACTCGGCCTTTTGAAGTTTGTCGGGCATAATCGGACTGCTGGTCCTCGAGATCGATCCCCAACCGGTCAGGATCGCGTTTCCGGCTGGCGTGCTGGACTGTTTTGGCAGATCGATCGCTTTAACCAAGTTGTTCAGCTGCAGAGGCTTCGCCAGCTTCAGCAACGCGATGTCGTAGGGAGCCACCTCTCTGAAATCGTCAAAATAATAATGTCGGGTTCGCGAAAGGTAGCAAACATGAAAGAGTGAACATAATTGAAAGTTTAGTTGTGATAGATCAAGTATTTTTTTGGTGGACATACAAAAGAGTAGGCTGAATGATCAAAATTATTTTTAAAAATTATAATTGGGACGTGCTCGAATTCATCAATGAATTGAAAGCTTGGTTTTGCGAGATTAAATATTTTTGATGGAAGAACGAAAGAATAGAACGAGAGGGAATTTTTTCTATGTACAGCGTGGGTCAAAAGTTTCGAATCACTTTCTGCTTTATATTCATTGATTGTTAACTGTAAAATATATGCTTTTATTTTATTTCAAGTTTATCAAGCGTTCGATGAATTATGAGCGACAGTATATGTCGAACATGTTCCTTAGACGTTTCACACTTCGTATTTTTTTCGTGATCAAACAAAGTAAATATTAATTACCCTGTATATTTCTCGTGCACGAACGTTTTCAGCACCTCGACGGTTTGCTCGCTGCTCTCTACCTCTTTCAGATTGAACTTGCCAGCCTTCACCACGAAGTCACCGTAGGACGGAACCGCTAGGACACAGTGTCCAGCAGTGACGATCCATTCGCTGTTTATAATGGAGCCACCGCAGAAGTGAGACACGCCGAAGAGCAACCCCCATTGCAGAGAGACCTGCCATGGGTATTGTCCTGGTATAGCCTCGCTTCCGCCGACCACGCGGCTGTCGAACAGTGGCAAAACAAAGCCACGGTAGGGCTTTACTGCAAAAAGCGAACCAGGCAAACGATTAAATTTAAACCTCGAATGTGCAATCTTTAACCACGAAATAAGAAGTCAACCCTGAGTTTCTGGCACTCATTCTTTAAAAATAGTTCGTCTAGATGTTATTATAAATATGAAGGATGCTAAGACGGTAACACGAATGCTAAATACAGAAAAGATTAGTCTTTAAATTAATTACTTTAAATTAGTCAGAGATTTCTGTGCCAAAAATATATACTAACATTCATTTATATTAAATTTCATTTACTTTAATTGCATAAAATTTATGTGTACGACTATTTAAGCCTTTGCGTCTGAAAATTTGCATAACTATCACCGGGGGAAAGACAGTCGCTTCTTGAGCACAATAAACAAATTCTGCTGTACCAATCAATAAGTACTATACTACCATGTTAACAACAGAAATGTGCCAGTGATTATGAAAATGGTCTAAGTGAAAAATTTAAGGAAACTTACTTTATTAATTGAGCAGCACAAAAATGAACGAAATTGCAGAAAATGCAAATGTAGATTTGTAGAAAATATTATTGAAATGAACGTATAAACATTTATGAGCCATCGTACTGCGTTTTATAATATTTTTTCATCTTAAACTTACGTTCGTTACTGTATGTTATTAGAAGCTGACTTACCATTAGCGGCAGCCGCTGCGAGAAGGGTGGTGAAGATGATCAGTTTCAGAGACATCTCGATGGTTTGATGAATTTCGGTGCAATCAAACTTTATATACTACCGTTTATCAGGTATCGATGACTGTACCACATCGAAATGAGAAAAAAAAGATTAATCCGCGTCAGAGTTGGCGACACACGTGAGATTTCACCTTCACAGAGATTTCCGACGTGTTTCTTTGATTGATTAATTATCATCTTATCAGTTCTCTGTGTACGATAGATTTCGACATTCCTGTTGTGAAATTAAGAGTATCTCTACGACGGATTTACGTGCACGGTGATTACGAGGAAGTATTTGCGTACACCCCTCAGCTTTCGGCGAGATATCGTTTTATCCGGTTCTACGCTTCGTTCGTATAACAATTGAATTCCTTCGATCGTGTAGAATCGTTGGCGAGCGATAGAAAGATTAATATACAAGAATTTAATTAATCGATAGCTAAATGTTGCGATAAATCTAGCGGCGTGTAAATACTTTTTGGAACTATTGGATTTCAGGAGCAAGATAACGATAACAATTTTTTAGTGGGATTACAGTGCAATCGTTAATTAAGGCTATCGGTATTGACAAAACGCACAGATCGATTATTTTGATTATTTTGTTGTCTTTTTTCCCCTAATAACTGTTCTGTTGGGAATTTAGGTGAACCTTGCTTTTATTTATCAATCTATTCATTCAAATTGATAATAGGTTTCATTGAAAATTGTTATCTATTGTAATTTTTAATTTTTTAATTATCATTATAATTTTCGTTGAACTTGAAAAATGGCGCAGAAGATGTATACGAGAAACACATTCTTCTGAGGGTACAGTTCTGATTGTTCTAGCTACTGCTTTCCCTCATTTCGATGAATTCTATCGCATTAGATCGTTTCGATTATCATTATCATTATCAGATTTCAACAACGATATCTTGGAAACATTTTTAAAGCACTACCGGTGTTGCAATATTCGTCCCCTTTTTTACCAAGAGTATTCAACGTTTACCAATCGTTTAATCGATATAGAATTATTGCATTCATTTTTGTGTAACGCAAACAAAGGTGGGTTAAAGATAACATATTTGAAGAAATCGGTTTTCACTGTTCTCTTTATTACGAAAATTCAGATAGTTTGCCATTTTATTTACATTGTGTTTCATTGTGATTTCTCGAAAGTTTCTGAAGAAAACGTATACAGCTTCGTTTTATCTCACTAAATTATTATTCTATATTTTCGTGAGAAAAAAACGTTGCCAACACGAAAGCGAGCGTTAATTTATGACTTGTGACTGTGGATCCAGTCGACGTAGGATGCGACACGGGTGTACACGGAGGGCATGTGGCTGGCTCCGCATGGTATTACACCCCATGAAACGATGCCAACTTGGACAGCACCATTACCAGTTTTCTGGGCAAGTGGGCCACCAGAGTCACCCTGAAAATGAACCAAGAAAATGCATTTATATTTCCATGGGAAAAATATCATCGAATATTTCCTTATCTCTTCCTATTAATTCCCATCCTCTATCCCAACCCTTTTCAAATTTCAATTTCAATTCTCTTCCTCCCTTATATTGTCTTCAAACAAATAGCCACTCGACAATCCTTTTGATTTAACACTGAACCTACTAAAGCAGTTGAAATTATGATCAATTCGTATTTTTACAATTTCTGAAGATTCTTCTATAATCTAATATCGATGGATTAAGGGAAAGGGTTGATAACTAAATGAAAATAATTTTAGGCGTATACTTACAGAGCAAGCGGATATTTCTTTGCCACCAGCTCCAGTGCAGACTTGAGTGTCGAACAGTTCCGGTTCGGCTTCATCGGCGGCACCATTCAGTTGCTTCAAGCATTCGGAGTTGCTCAGGATTGGTACGTCAACCTTCTGGAGGGTATGAGGCATAGACGGGGTCGCGGTCTTGGAAATTGATCCCCAACCGGACAGAACAGCGGTTCCAGTCTGTTTCTGTCCCTGTTTCGGTAGCTGTATGGGTTGCACCCATTTGTTCAACTTCAACGGGGTTTTCAGACGCAGCAGGGCGATGTCGTGTTGCGCGACACCTCTGTGGGACACGCGGGCAAAATTGTGTTAGTGGGACGCAAGCGATATCGAGGTTCGTTTGCTTTGAAGTGGCAATTAGTGGCAAACCTCGAGTCTCTTATCTCGTATAGTTTACTTATGAAATAGGAAATGCCGGAACGAGATTAAGAATTGTAGGGCAATCAAGGGAGATAAAGCGAAACACTGGGTTAAGGTGTTGCGTGGGACACAACATGGATGTTCGACGACTTCTACTTCTTGCTTCTGTAGGGAATTTACGACGGGAAAATGATTAAGGAAAGAGTAATGCGATAGGTCAGCGATGTGAGTTTAATAGAGCTAGGTGTTAGTGCAGCAATGAAATTCCCATAGAAAGTATTGGGTTTCATCGGTGTTTCTCTTAAACCATTTCTATCAAGAATTAATAGTTGTGTATGGTTGTATTTTTTGTTATTTATCAATTCAATTTTAATAATAATATTTTCTGTATATTTCTGTCTTGAGTATTTAAACGTACGTGAAAAATTATAATTTGTGCATCTTCTTATCAAAGAATTTCCCTAACCCTGGGTTTATAGGGAGGAATTAATACTTAAGCTTAAAGAAGGTTTTCGATTTATGGTTGTCTATAAACTCGTCTAAGGTAAACTTTTAAAATGATTAATTTGCATGATGGCACAGTATCGATCAGTTTTCGTACTCTGATCCAGTTTTAAAGCTACCGTTTCATTATGTTGTTGGAAAGTTTCTTTTTCTACACCTCTTCGTTACTTTACCCGACTGCTCTTTTAATCACACTGTATCTCAATTAAGCAGGAAATGTAATAATGGAAAGCATTTGATCAATTTCGTAGGTCATCTATGTGTTTGCAGGATTAAATGTATTGCTCACCCGTTGTAGCCACTGTGGACAGTCATGGTATCGACATCTACGACCTGTTGAGTCGATTCTTCTTTGTTCAGCTCGTATTTACCAGCGACTACTCTGGTGCGTCCAAGTTTCATGACACAGTGACCAGCGGTCAAGATGTGTCTCTCGTCAATGATGGAACCGCCGCAGGAATGGGAGAAGCCCGTTAGGGGTGGGATACCCCATTGAATAGAGACCTGGTATGGGAATTCACCGGGTTTGGCATTGACACCATCCGTGATACGGGGTGACAGATCATAAGGGATGGCCCAGCAAACTATAAAACAGTTAACACTATATTAATATTCGTGGTCATTAAGAAATTCCTTAATATTCTGTGAAGTGGTTAAATAATAAAAACTGAAATCTTCATTGCAAAAAGTGGTCATTTTCATGTAGATATAGCTATTCTTAAACTAGAATATAACTACAAAACAATTAATACTATATTAATAGTCGTGGTCGTTAAAAAATTTCTTAATACTCTGTTAAGTGGTTAAATAATAAAAACTGCAATTTTCATTGCAAGAATTGGTAATTTTTATGTAGATATAGCTATTCTTAAACTAGAATGTATTCTGCTGATATTAAAAGGAACAGTATTGTTGACGTAATGTAAATGTGAAATAAAACAAAAAATGTATGGTATACGTGTAAATAAACAGAAAGAGTGGAGTTTTCAATTTTTGAGGAAGACCACTTCTATTTTTTTAAAATAACAAGTTCTCGTAACAAAATTGCTAATTAATCTGAAGCAAAGTATCGGGTAGAATGTTATTCGAAGCTTTTGCTAAATTTTCAAAAGACAACCGGTTAAGCGATTTATTAATTCACTTACCCTGGAGCACGAGGGCAGACGCCAAAACCCAGCTGGTGAACATTGTTGTACAATTGTCTGAATACAACTTGTAAACTCCGATGAGAATTACGATTTATATAGGATGCCGATACACCATATCTAAACGATAATTCTTAATTTTGTAATCGATAACGGGGTTACACGATGCTATTTTTATATTAGATACGCTTATAATAATTTAAAGATGTATCTCTGAAGAACACGCCGATTATCGTGCAGTATCGTGATTATGTTTTTTCTAACAAGATGCTACTTTTATTATAAACGATATGGCGCGCTGATTACTCGAGTACATTTCTTCTTTCCTTTTTTTATTAATTGCACCTTGATAACTCGTGTTCGTTAACGTTACACGTGAAACGTTCGCGTTGATGTTAATCGATTTGATTATTAGCAAACTTGCGTTGCCATAAAATCGACAAATTATAGTGACTTGAAAAACAATTTACATCTTTTTCTTTCGCCGAAGTATAACTTCCGCTGAAGTACAATCATTAATCAATTATTTACTTTGAAAAGCGTCAAAGGGAGCATCTATTGGAAAAATGATTGAAATGATTAATTAAAAATGATTAAAAATATTTTAAAAAACGGATTTCACGAAAAACACAAATTACAATAAATTTGATATTTCCCTCATAAATAACAAATGCTGTTTATTGTTTAGTTTATTTCACATTCGTTTATTTCTTCATTCATCCCTTACAATGTATTAAACGCTATCTAACTATATATCGCTACTTAGCTTCTACAAATTATCTCACGCTATATCTCGATTATATCTTTCACGCTTCTATCGATACTTTACAATATTTACACATCGTTCGAGAAACGTAAACACGATTGTTTACACCGAATCATCGGTAAGCATCATCGGTAGATCGCAAATTTCCCGCGAATGCCCGTCTTCGTTGAAAAGTTTCGACGAAAAATCGTTGCGAAAATGTTTGACTCTTGTAACCTGTATACGCTTAACACTGTACTTTGCGTGTTTCGAAATATTGTACCCACGACACAAAATTCTCAGCTTAATCATTTTACAATTCCATCGTTCTAGGCAACGCAGCGTTTCAACTCTCTCTCGGGGATGAATCGGTGATTAACCTGTTGAACATTGCACCCGCCAGAGAGTTCTCTACTAAAACGTAATTCAGCGTTATCTCCCGGTTTCGATCATCCTCAGGTTTATCGCGTTGAAACGGCGCGGAATTATCGCCGTCAGTCCAGACTGATCTCTCCTATTGATATTAATTAACGAGCTCCGCTATCGTCGAAACGAAGCGACGCCATGATTCACAGTTTCACGATTCGTACGCGGCTAATCGGTCGCCGATTTCATGTGTTGCAGGTGACCAGACGAGCGATCATCCTTATTCCGGCCCAAATCTCGCGAGCAGTGGGCACGATCTGCGTCGCCGGAAGCAGGAATCCGTATTTGCCACGGTCACGAAGCTCCAGCGTGTAAGCGTATTTTATTCCAGCCACACCCTTCGCCCAGTCGTCGGAGGCTCCTGAAATTCAACATGAAATCGACGTTCACGCTTGTGTAAACGGGAAATACGGTAGCGGACAAAAGTTTAAGATGACAGGATTAGGTGTGCAAATTAATTCGGTGCCTTGGAATTTAACCCTTTGCGGTCCTATGTCGAACGTTACTGGACACAGCGCACAGCGGCGTATTTGCTTAGAAAAATTGTACGAAACTCTTTCCATATTCAATCAATCTTTAAACTGACATTATTCAAATTGGATAAAACAAAGACGATTTTAAAGTTAACCCTTTGCAGTTCTATGTCCAACGTGTCTCGACACATCGTCGACATAGGAACTGCTGAAACGAAATTGTGAATGCAGTGCGAATCGCAAAGGGTTAACGCTTTGTAACTTTCATTCGAAATTAAAATATTGTTATTTATTGGTTTACTGGGTTATTTATTGGGTTGTCCGGAAAGTTGGTGCCGATTTTGAAAAAGGGTTGAAGCGCGATTGAAGGGGATTTAAATTTTAGCATACATCTATTAAACTATACAGGTGCCATTCCTTTATACAACTCTTCTCTATGTTTCAAGCAACTTTTGAATAAACTTTGTTTAAAATAAAGTTTAATTTTTCTTTTTAAAACTTCAATTTTCATGTTTGAAATTATGAATTAATTTATTTGTTTTCTTTGACATTTTAGTCTTAAACTTTCGTCTGCTATTGTATATGGCAAAATGATTCGAATGATATTCGTGGCGTGTCGTTATCTGTTGTTTAAACCGGTTTCTCGACGAGCACGAATGGCGGATGAAGTAGGTACTTTTGTCGCTCCTACTTGTCAACAAAGATTTCGATGAAATGTCGAACAACCGAATATCGTAAATGATAAGTTCTACTGAATTGTTTATTCATGAGTCGAGCACGTGTTTCCGCTGACTTTGCATTCTAAAATTTTATCGTAAATTGATGCAATAGCACTCAAATCCCGGATGTGGTTATTTTATAAGACCAAATGATCAAAGAGAAATAGCACGATAAATACTATTACTATTTACTATTTACTTTTATTTTTTTCCTTCTATTGTAACAAAGAGTTTACCTCGTTGAAAATAAATAAATAAATAAAATAAAAATCGTATTCCATGCTAATCAATAAATAGTGTTCTACCATAATGACGATAAAAATAAACGGACGAAAAATATTTATATACTATAAAACTATATTTTGCATTGTTCTTAAACTTTTGTCCGCTACTGTACATTATGAAATTAATAAGTAGATACTTGCTTAAGGCAAACATAGAAACAAGAAAATATTACACGTCCAAAATGTCTTCTAGTGACTTCTAAATAAAACTAGGGAGTCCCAATGTTAAGAAATCTTAAGTAAAGTGATACAATTTCCCTCTAGAAATCAAAGATTTAAGTTGAAAAATATTTCTACAATTTTCAGTACTCTAATCGTTTCTCTAATCGTTACCATAAAAGGTAATGTTTCCCTCTACCTTCCTGAAACTTTGAACAGACCATTCCCGTTGTGACCTTCAATTTTTTACATTGCGCTGTTTAACGAACCATTACTTATCAGCTTAATTAACTATTTATGTACAGAACGCTTGCCTCTTTATTAATTGCTGAATATTATCAAACAACGTCGATAACGATCGTACATACTCCCTGTATTTTATTCGAGCAATATTTATTTTTCTGTTATCGTACCTGAAGTCGGATACAACAGATCGGCTGATGGACCAAGTTGATAATCGGTCCCGTGTACCTTCGAAATCGCCCCGATCGCTTTCTTGGCTACGTTCGCTAATTCCGAGTAATCGGCCGGCTTCGAGTACGTGTATCCCCATGGCACCAGCCACATTTGCGAATAAGAGTGCAACGTCAGGTACATTCTGCAAATATTCTTCCATCCATCATCATCATTCAACGTATCTAAATCTCGATTAATTTCGATTAAGCTAAATTGCATTCTAAGACTGTTTACAATGTAGTATGCATCGATTATGAGATGGTAACCCGAGCTTCATTTTCGAAACTGATATTTACTTATACTTTTATAAGTTTTACAAGTATAATTGTAATCGCTTAGTACTTTGCAGACTACGAATCTTTATGCAATTATGAAAAATTAATATGCGAAAGAAAGTGTTTCGATGTGCATTACACTTAACCCTTTGGGCTCGAAAGAAAATTCTCTGTGTCAACTGAAATCAGTTTTACAAGTTTCCAAATGCAAATAGTCGCATTTAAAAGTTTCGCTATTGTTTAGCTAAATTAAATAGATTTTACTGCAAATGAATTCTGATACTGTTCAATTTCCATATATTGCACTTGGATGTTTTCGAAAATTGGGGAAGCCGTATTTCGAATACGAAAGGGTTAATTGTACACAAAATATTCCAAGGAAAGTAAACGTTATAATGTTCGAAAGGTGGACAAAATTTCTATATGGATTTTATTTTTTTTCCATAAGTAAATAATAAGAAAAAAAGAGGATCTTTCCGGTTGCAATGCTTCCAAATGTGCAATACACGCTTAAAACACACGTAGGTCAGTTAAGAAGTTCAAAAGCGATAATGTATCTATTCATATACCGCTGTATACTATTCATTTTCTGCAGAAATGTTTAGTTTGCATAAATGTACGCAGTCTAGCGATGAATCGTTAAGATAAGCTTATCTAATCTGCAATAATTCTCGTTCTCGATGATTTGCAATTATCGAATTGAAAAGAATTGCAATTTAACGCTTTCCACCACCGTTTCTCGGCCGTGCAACGCCAAATCGTACCTAATGTTCTGCTTGTTGGCCAGAATGTAATCGGCTATCGCCTTGGTTTCCGGTTCGGAGAAGGCGTGCGGGCCAGCGTAGGTTTCGTGACAAGGGTCCAAGCTCGTTCCACCCTCGTCCACTTCACCCCAATGGTAGTCGAAGTTTCTATTCGGGTCGACGCCCTCGCATTTGCCCCATAACCATCTCGTGTAATGGTTCACCAGCTGAAGGAAGCTGAAATGGTGGTGCTTAAGTAGAGGATCAGCATAGATGATCGTCGTTTAATTATAACGCAACGAGATTCAGAGCTGGGTGAAACATTGCCTGAGGTAACAAACAGGAAACAATCTACGTTAACTCTAGGTTGCACGTATGATTAAGAAAATAGAGTAATTTATTTGTTACAATAACTTTCCGAAATAAGCTTTCATTTTTAATTTCTGCTTTAACATTAACGTCTGCTTCATTGCATGCGAGCGATCATGTTTAATTTAAATACGCATATATTCTACCAAATGTTACAATTTCTCATCGTATCATCATTCCTTATCTCATCCTATTTTCGACACAGAAAGTATTATATTTGAAGTGACACGTTAGAACATTTTATTTCATCTTTTGGGTCATCAAAATAAGGGCGGTTTATTTGCCAAGATTGCATTTTCTCTGATATTTAAATTGCAAAGCATTTAATATCTAAAATAACGTTTTAAATACTTCTGCCCTCTCAAGTTTCATTCAGTTTTAACTTTCGTTGGATAAGATGCTTTCTGGAAAACGATTCTAAAATGAATTTGATATTTAAATTGCAAAGCATTCAATATTTAAAATAGTGTTTGAAATACTTCTGCCCTCTCAAGTTTCAATCAGTTTTGATTTTCGTTGGATGAGATCCTTTCTGGAAAACGATTATAAAATGATAGGAACGAGAATGGGAGGTTTTCAATCGTACCGACTATCGTCTTGACTCTCTCCGTGAGTACTTCTGGTCTTCCTCCATAATCTGTCGCCGGTGTGAGTGAACTCGTAACCGTCCGGATTAGCCACCGGCAAGATCATCCAGTCCGAATTGTCCAGCAGTTTAGAGTAACTCGAGTTCTTCTCGACCAGCTGGTTGACGATGTAGGTCGCCACGGCGGAGCCGATCCATTCGCGTGCGTGCATGCCTGCCGAATGTGAGGACAATTCGAGAAAAGAACCATGTAACGGGACAGAATCACGCGAAACGCGACGAGCATGAATATTCCGTGTTCTTCAAAATCTTTTACTCGAGATTCGACAAGAATAGAAAGAAACAGTAGAAAAAATTGTACAGTTGATCTTATGCGAGTTGTTCAGCTAGAACCTTCTGAAATTCATTAGTCAAGAAAGACAATGCTTTAACGTTCACGCTTCTGTAAATTTAATTTCTGAGTTTCATTCGAGCTGGAATTGTTTAGTAGCTTTTGAGATGTCTAAAGCGTGTCTGTGATTATTTATGGCGGTTACAAAAGATATTTTCACCCTATTATATTTATCTTATAATTTTATAGTGATTAATTGGGTCCATCTACAGGGTTTATCTCACAACTCGATCACTGCAAGTAACTTGTGAATTATATTTAATTATCTGATTAACAGTATATCCTCTTTTCTGTATAATAACAAAAGAAATACAAAGGCACAATTGCCAATATTGCAATGGAACACTGCAATTCAGAATTTTTAGTTCCTAAGTACAAGATTTAATTATTTATGATAGGAAAGAGTGTCTTGAATAAAAGTTGCATGGTATGTTGGTATCATACTTGAAGTGAAACTTTCATTCAAAACATTTCTTTATGGTACTGTAATATTTCAAATATAATATGCGAATATGTCGTATAACTTTTGTTTGAAACATCTTTTTCCATTGCAAATGATTTACAAGTTGTTTGAAACGAATGAAATCGTGAAATTGAAGCTCATTAAATTTTCGATCATTAATGGTACAATAATTATTTCTTGAGATAGTTTACAAAAAACGAAGTCCACCAGGTTGACTCTTGAGAGGCTCATTTGTTATGCTTTTCTGAGACTGCTTCATTTGCATAATACCGGTGATACCTGTCATTTTATTGTTGCCCTCACGATAATTCGTGGCAACAGAAACGGGACAATTAGAAAGGGCGACGTAATGTATTCATGAAGGAATAACTGTTTCTCGACGAGGACATGGGACCGATTGATTCGATCTTTATACTTTGACTGCTGTTTAGATGAAGAGCACAGATTACAATTTCTGATGCAACGTTTACCGGTTTTTCATGATGCAAAGCTACGAGAAATTGAACGAAGATACGCTTATTAGTTATCGCACGAAATATCGATCGTTTCTTTATCTTAAAATCAAAGGCGGACCTAGATAAGACAAAAAGCGAAAGGGGAACCCCTAAATTTCAATCAACATCCATTTAATTTTCTCAGTTCACTACTGGATTGCTCCAACATCCTGTTTTTTATGAGCTTGATATCGTTTCCTCGCAAGAACTTTTAGAGTTTTTATCGCAACAGGAAACAACCTCGTCAACAGGAAACGATCATCCTTTTTTAAAACGAAGAAATGGATTATTCGTTGAAATTATTCGTTTTGTACGTGTACGCACTGCTTATTATTTGATATTTATGGAAATTTATATTAGTGTAGATACAATCAGAGAAGTGGAATTTGAAAAGTGTATTTTGCTTCTGGAAATTTCTATGTTTTTGCATATTATCAAAATTACAAACGCTGAAAATCGGTTTTTCTTAATTATGTTGATTCTTATATCATTAGGTATTTGAATATGAAACAGTTGGAAATGATAACGAGCTATTCAGAGATAGATGTTCAAAGTAGTAAGTCCACCCACTTATGCATAAGATAGTATCATACTTCAAAGATAATCTAAGGAGTGAGTATTTAATTGCATTAATATTAAGAGAAGATAATTAAGAGATAATTGTTAAGGGAGGAAAAGCTGATAAGCTCGTAATTAATGTAATGATGATCAATTCTTTTGGAGATCTTCAAAGTGACGGAATAAATATGTTTAATTCCAAAAACAAACAAAAACACAATCGTGGTCACTAATAATTTGAGAAGGTGCATGCGACCTTAAACACTCAATTAAAAACAATCAGAAGAAAAGATGCACAATTCTGGAAGTTTATAAGTTTAACTTTCCGACCGTGAAATTCGTACAAACCATTAAATACTATATATTGATGCCATAAATTATATATCACAAACTGTATTAAGTTAATATATTCATTAAAATAATCAAAATTGTGTGCTTTTTTGATCTTCTTCTTGAAACACGTGAATTGTCCGTGATAAAAAGATTATTATTCGTTTTATCCTATATTTCTTATAATCTGATTACATCATGATAGCGTTAAGAACTTCACTTCTTATAAATTATATATTACAAACTGTATTAAGTTAATATATTCATTAAAATAACCGAAATTGTGTGCTTTTTTTATTTTCTTCTTCAAATGCGCGAGTTATCCGTGATAAAAAGATTATTATTCGTTTTATCCTATATTTCTTATAATCTGATTACCTACATAGCGTTCAGAAGTGAAGTTCCTCTCATGCAAACTTCATATTGTACGCGTTAAATGCGCTTCTGTGCATTTAAATTTCCCGTAAATGCATAAACGACCGCGATCTACTTGTTATGCGAAGTTGCGCGTACGCTTGAACAGTAAATCCATGGGACACCAGCTAGAATAATAAGAATCGAGCTTTCATCTCAAAGACGAGACCGCTAGAACTTCGTTATACGTATGTATGTATGTATGCATCCTCCATTTAACGAGACTCGAGGAAATGTGAATCACGTACGCGAACAGAGGCGTCTCCATTTATTTTTCGTGTGTTTCTCTTTTGGTAACCGGGTAAACGCGTTCCCTTAATGCGTATTCACCGGCGAACAGGAAGTTCACGAGAAGTTCGTGAACTTTTCGTAATCGGTACATGATTTCTCTGTGAATGTTGATCGTCACAAATTGATGAACAATTTTCGAACACTTATGTAAATGTTCACGGTGAACGAATGAAAATAATTGCTAATCACCGAATAATTAGCATAGCATTCACGGATAGGAGTTCATGTAAACCAAAAATTTATGCGCAAGACGTTTCTTGTAATTAAATATTTGTACTAGTCAAAAATTATTCTAAATAACGAATAAATGTGATTTTAGTTATTATTCGCAAGTAACGCTAATTAAGTTATTCATTGTTCATGATAATAACAAATAAATCAAGATTATTTATTGTGTTTTATTCGAGTAAAGGGAAACTTTTATATTCAATTGGGTATAGATAAAAATTATTAACTGTTTCCAATATTTTTCGATCTCGTAACAGATACAATGTTATTTATCAGTTGTACGATTACAGAAATACTGATTGAAGTTAGTGTATCGCAATCATCAACTAAATAGTCACGAACGCACATTATTCCCTAGATAAATACGAGGGCGAGGTTTACCAAACGAATAACAAATAATTGTAATAACTAATAACTCAAACAACAAATAAACAAATAACGTCTAATTATTTATTCGTTATTGCCTAACACTACTATCTTCTCTCCTAAGTTGAAATATTTTAAACCTTTATAAAGCCATTAGAAATTTTCCACTTTACTCAAAAAGTTAAGAACTTTAACCCTTTCGTGTGCGTTTTTCTAACGTATAAAATAACAAATAATGTTTTAAATAACAACTGCGCTGAATAAAACGATCGTTGCTCTAATCTAATAGGTATATCTACATCTTTCATATGAAAAAACTTACAAAATTATTAAAATACAAAACACATTTAAATGCCGAATATATACGGCGGTCGAAGCGAAACGGTTAAGTGTTTCAATGTGTCTTGAAAAATGCAAGAAACATCAGATAAGATGTTTTATCTCACTAGAATAGTAGCAATAGGCAAGCAGGTGATTTCTAGGAAAAGTAATTCGTATTCCTTTCGTGAACCGTTTGCAAATACCGATGTCTGAAAGCATAACACAGAAACTGGAACTCACCAGCATCTATCCAGATCGCTGGCTTGGTTTCACCGTCCTTTTTAGGCCCAGTCGAAATTTTTATCATCTTGATGGGCTGCCCTTCATAGCTGTGCCCTATAGTCACAAGTTCCGCTAATTTCGGGTACCTGAAGGCTAAATATTCTAAGTACCTGGTGATATCTGGAAGAAGAAGATGCTTTTGCATTACGTGCATTTTGTTCAGAGATAATGAGACATTAATTAGTATGCATTGCATACGAATGAGAGAGCATTTCGCGTGCTTAACAAAATACTCGTTTAGTCATTGCAATCGCGTATTATCTGAAAGATTATGCGCGGTAAGAAGGCATCAGTTTTGATACAAGATTGAAGAAAGGGAAACGTGGCAGGAGTAATCGATCGGAAACAGTCGAAAGATAATCGTTTGAACATATTTCTGAGCTCGTAAACGCAACTAAAGAATCGAAACTTAAATGCAACAGAGAAAAAATTGATAAACATTACAATAATACTGATAGCTAACGATGTATCGAATCAATTTTCTTCAAATTTTCAAAATGATGGAAGAAACATATACATTGTATATCTCTAAAATCGAACAAAATTAGAGTTCCAGTAATATAAAGACTGATTGACAACGTCAAAAATGTAATGCATTAAGTTTTTCTCGCCCGTTCTTCAAATTATACCAATTACGTGCATTTGCATACGTTTAAATCTGTTTCATTTTACAAATATTACTACATGAACTGTGCTTGTACATTTTGCATATATTTCCTTATTGCGTGTACCGTGTGCATTTGTACATATTTAAAATTTCTCACAAATCCACGAACGGATTCAATAACATCGAGTAAACATAAAACGGAATCGTAATTACCTCCGTATCGATGATACCGTTTCCAAGTCATACTGTGACCGTGGCTGGTGACAAGGTCTTCGCGTTGCTCCTTTGTCATTTTCGGATTCTGATAAGCTATTGTTTTCTACGGAAATGAATTCGGGTGGCGATTAACGAGTTAACAAAAGAAAAAAGCGGATTAAACGGGGATTAGATTGGCGTTACCAAGAACGATTTTGTATCGTGTTATCGTAATCCGATCGAACTGGTTTTTCCAACGTTACACGATCGATTATCTCGATCGAGCTCTTAACAGAATACTCAGTGGATCTCATTACGTACTTGGAGATTCGGTATCAGCACTTTAAAGTCGATCCCTTTATCCCTAAGGAACGTCTTCACGTCCGATACGAGATCCGGCGAGACAACCACGTCCGTTGTTCTGAAATGTCCGTTCTAATTACGGTTCTGGTTACAGTTTGACCTGTCGGACGTGAAACAAAGGGAAACACGTACTTGTTGTACATAGGTTGGGTCCAGAATTTCATGTCCTCTGGCTCAGCTTCCTTCAGCTCCTTCAGCTCGTTCACCTGTCCTTGGGTGCTGGGCAACAATCTGAGCAATTGATAGTTTCTGTAGCTGACTCTGGTTGACCGTGACTTGGAACTTTTCTCTGGCCCGATAATGCTCGTCATGATGGAACCGATGCCGCTGGCTACCGCGGAGAACATCGACTCCACGATGTCCACGAAAGAGAATCCTCTGCCTCCGTCATCGATCGTTACGTCACCATTAGTTTCATTAGGCATCAGATCTTCTCCGTTTGGATACCTAAAACAACGTCTGCATCGTTCACCTTTGCTATCTTTAACGTCAAACATTTAACTGTTTTTCGAGAAATTTTCTTCAACGTTTGCAGGCGATTATTAATGAAACATAAATTAAGGAAAATTTGAGAGTATCCGAGAAATTGTGTATACGATCCTTAAACTACTTGGTGAGCACAGAAGCTCTGTGATTTATACATAAGTGACTTTATTTTTAAGGGTTAAGAGAGTGTTCTAGTACAAACTGTTAAAAGATTCGATTCTTTTTTGTATTTTTTTAAAAAGTGTACTCTTAATATTGTGTGTCTAAAGACATTTGCCTTAAATTCTAAAAATTAACGAAACTGTGTATGCTTAAAGGATGGTTACAATTGAAATAATATAGAAAAGCTTTAAGTGAGACAATTCAATATACACAACTCTAATAAAATTATTATTAGTGAATCTAATTAATAGAAACACCACAAATATTCGTGACACTATTATCAAATTAAAAGCAACAGAAATTCTGCATTCATCTGTCAACACTGTTCTCCAAGACGAAAAAATCGAGTGAAAAAACGGTATCCTTCACGCACAAACCTCGCTCCTTGACTTCCCCCGTTGAAAGACCAATCATCCCTGCCTGTGGACGAGCGATTGTAATTCTCCACAGCGAGAAACTCGAAATTATTATACTGTGGCCGAGCCGTGGCGCGATTCGACGCGATGATCACCGTGAAACCGAACGCGAGATAGAGGATCGACTTGAAGCCGACAGCCATGGTCCGCCTGAATCAGGCCAGAATATGCGATCGTCTCGAAGTCTCCTCGATGACTGTTGGCCTCATGGTTGTAGCTGGAACCAGTCTTTCAGAAAAACGACAATTTCACCTGGGGCTGCCCCACGGGCCCAGCGTACGGGATCCCTGCATGGTATTCGGTATCGTGGGTATCTAGTCGCACTTCTAGGCCCCGACATGGTGGATGAAAGGTCCTGAGGTCAGTAGAATACGGTTCCACGTGCTGACGCAGTTTGCATTACGTTAACGATATGCATACGCTTATTTCGGTTCAGTTATCGTGTCATAGGGGAGAAACGATGAATGTTAACCCTTTGCGATCGAGAGGTGACTGTTAGTCGTCTAATGATATTAATTTCAAAAATTAAAAAATTCAGAATATTTACTAACCTTCTCCTATATTAAACTTCATTTAGTTTAGTTAAATAGTACACTAAAATTTACATGTATTACTATTTACCTTTTGAGTCTAATTAATAAACAAACTAAGTAAAGTCTGAAAATTTGAGAAACTATCATTTGGTGATTAACGCTCCCCTCTAGAAAATAGTGAATTTTAGTATTGTCATTTAACTAAACTAAATGACGTTTAATATAGTCGAACCTTATTAAATATCTTGAATTTGAAAATGTTTAAAGTTAGTCTAGTCATTAGACTAACAGTCACCTCTCGAGTGCAAAGGGTTAATAAAATTTGAAAGCCTCAAAAGCAACGATAGCTTCTTTTCTTCTAAAAGTCATAAAATTTTGACATATCGTGTAACGTTCTGAAGAATTTATTAGACGTACAGTTCAGTAGCGCTGTTGTGTGGTCGTTACTGCAAAAATTAATTATCTGAGCTGTAGCATCGGATGGATATATTTAAATATACGTTATGAGGTAAGTTTTTAATCGTTCGAAAAAATATGTAATTCTTATATGCTTCGCTTCCGCCGAGCACGGCTTCTGGATCCGCTATTGGTTACATCCTGGAAAACTAGTTAGGTGTACACTTAACGTTGTTCAAAAGCGGTTCGCGATTTGCATGCTTAACTGGCGTGCTTAGTAATGTGAACTTAATCATTTGAGCTATAGAATTGAATACAAATATTAAATAAAAATATTGAAAATTACAAATTAGAAGCAATTTCAAATTGCGTGAGAGAAGGTTAAAAGATGCATATGCTTTTATATATTTTGTTTACTTGATAAGATTTTTTGATTTACTCTGTCTTATAGTTGGTATACCAAGGCTTAAAGCTTAGCGAATTTATGAATTAAAAGGGTGATGGTTTAAATAAATAATTATCAAAGTTGGACTAAATTTCGTTATTTTTTCGAGCGTTACTCGAGGAACATGAGTTTTTGTTAATTTATGGCTTGAATTAGCTTTTTCGTCGAAGCAACTGTGAGTAAATATGTTCGATTAATACTCTGGTAGGAATCCGGTGAGAAGAAGGTATTCTAACACTTTTCTTTGCGCCATGTCCCATTCCACGCTAATCTGCTAACGGTAATCGGGAGGCAGTCCTCCACTAGCCATGGATCGCCGGCCCAGCGAATTCCATTCGACTGGAGATGAATAGAAATGGCGCGTTCGCAATGCAAATCGTGTACTTCGTGGCAACTTTTGCTTTCGTCCCGAGTGCTACTTCCTGCGAGGTTGCGTGACAAGCAAGTTTCACGTTCGTGGATCGACCAAACAAAACGATCAGCAGATTTCCATCTGTCACAACGACTGACCGTCCCACTTCTCGACTACAGAAGATTGTTCCAGATCCAACTGTTTAAACAAGAAAACTGCGAACTGGCCAGAGGTTTTACCTACAAACCGGAAGAAAAGTGGACCGAGTCGCGAAATTACCATCCGCAGCTGGTGTTTTCTCGAATATCGATCGTAATTGCTGTAGTACAGTGTAATTGGTGATAGTACGCGCGTAGTTAGACTATAATCATCTAATTTTTACGCTTCCAACGGCAACTTAATGACTATTTTAGATAAAATATTAAGTTTGTAAAAGGGAAATAAATAAGAATATTCTGAATAACTTTGGTGTGTACTGAAGGGAGCTTAAAATTTTCAATTATTTCTGTTTTATTATTTCTATTTTATTATTTATGGTAAAAATAATTAGGTGGTGCGAATAAAGTACTCCTCTTGTCCCTGTACTGTCCCGATCGCCAACTTATCGGCTCTCTATACTACTTCATTCGCACCACCTAATTGTTTTTGTCATGCGATGTGATACGATCCAATTTGTCGACTTTTTGTTGTTTCAGTCAACAATGAAAATATGTGTGCTCTATTTTTATGATTGCACTGAGAAAGGTGGGATTATTGAAACTATGATCAATTAAACCCGCATTCCTTAGACTCGCCAACTTCTCAGCTCCCTATGGTAAAAGTGATTAACGCTCGAAGACTGAGCGCAGTTCACATTGTCCATTTCTTGGAAGTATCTAGATGGAGCAAACTAATTAGTTAAAAAACAAAATTTGTCATTGACTGACTCCGCCAACAACCACCCTTTTGTGAGTGAGACAGAAAAAGTAGTCTAAACAAAAGTAGACTCAGGCATGTCAACCAAGGGCCCTTTGAAATATTTCAGATGGTCTCATGGTAATTTTGGAAAAGTCCCTTATATGTAATCGTAAATTATTAGCTTACGATGCATCTTGGAGTGCAGAACGGAATATCGATCTTCTCGTGGAAACATATAGGGGAAAATAAAGAAACGACTCGTTGTTACGCTGCGAATATGGTTTATTATCGTTACAACTATAACAGCACACCACTCCGGTATGCAACGATACAGTTATTGCGTGAATGTACGTAATAATAGGGCGTAAATAAGTAATAATAATAATAATAATTAATAATTATCATAATAATGACTGGTGTTAAATTAATGTTACTCTGTTAGTCAGCTTTTCCACGTGTACGAAAAATTGTAACATACATTTATAAGACGAGACAACGAGCACGTTGCCCGTGGCCGCGGTTCCGGTCGCGGGCAACGACAGCAAAACGAAGAAGAAAACACAGAACGATATCGGGAAGATAGATCGGATTGTTTCGCGGCGGTTCTCTCATTCTCTGACACAACAAACGGGATTTACATACATAAAGTGGCTCCAAAAAGTATTCGTACACTGTATTATAAGAAAATTCATCTACTTTTGAAATTCTGATTTCATTGAAGCTTTATGTGTGTACAGAGCATGGTGTGTCCTGCGTGGAGCAATTTTTTTAGCGGCAAAATATTTTATAAGGGGGCTCATAACGAATCTCAAAGCTTCAGCTTTTTGATTTGTTATGCTTAGAATAGAAGATTTTGTGTTCTTTTGTTTTATTACAGGCCGATAAAATATTAAACATTCAACATTTTCTATTTGGAAAGTTTTGCTTCATCAAATACCATTACAAAGTTATCTTAAAAAAATGAGAGAAAACTTAGAAACTTCAACGCTGATTTCATCCCTTTAAAATGGCAGTTAGATAAAAAGAAGAGATTAATTCATACGTATAATATTACAATCTACATACCCACAAAATTTTATCAAATATCCCTATCAGACTCAGAATTTCAGAGTTAAACGAATTTATTTGTGACATAATGTACGAATACTTTTTGGAGCCACTGTACGTGTCGAATTCTCTGTTCGTTCGAGCGTACACATCGAATTTTGACTAGCACTGGTGTCCAACATGAATTCCTCCCCTTCCGTCAAGTTCTTCGTGTCGTTTCATCGTTCGACAAACCGGAAACGAGCAACAGAAAGAAGGGGAACTCTGTGAAATTCCAATTCCGATCGATCTTCCCGATTACATTTGCAACAAAGCGCGCGAACAGAAGACGAAGGTGGGGAGAAAGAAAATTGTCGCGACGTCAAGGGCCACGACAAGATGAACCCTCTCATTTATCGTGGATCCTCCCGTGGCACGGTATTGTCGTGATTACATGTAACATTTCCTCCGTAATAATTGACTGCTTATCGTCGTCCCCGCCGATGGGATCCTCCTTCGTCGACCCTAACTTGCGTTTCTCGTGAACGAAGGACGTCTCGCTCGCGAGGACGAGTAAATGGCAAGAACCTACTTGGGGGGGGTGAGTGGGGTAGGGGGATCGTCAAACAAAATGTGATGCTTCGTTTCGATACGTTACACCTCTCTTCGAGTATCGTTTATTTCGCTTCGTGTCACCTCGACGCTTGGGGAATCGATTCTCCCCTCCGAGCTGCTCGCCCTTCTTCACCCCTTTCCTCGTTCCTCAACCGTTTCGTTCGACGAGGGCACGTCGTTCACGCTTCTCCCTGCGCGAACGCTACTTCTCGACCACTTCTTCAACTTATTTACAGTTATTTATAGAACGTTGTCCGCTTTGTCCTCGCGAGACACCGCGGAACACGCGGCACACAGGCACGGCTCCGTAACGACTTAACAACATTTTCACCCCCGATAAACATTTGCCCGAGAGTCTCAAGTATAACGTGTAGTTAATAACGTGCTATGGCTATTGCTCAACTATTCCATTTGCGTTCTCGTCGCAACAACGTACGTAACAGATTGTCCTGAAGGTTCTTCTCGTTTGATTCACGTGTCCTGCTCGGCTCCAGGAAGCCGAGGATCCTCGACGATGGAGTAACCGGTTTCGATTGGGAACACAATTGGATGATAGAAAAATTGGAGAAGCACTTTTCGGATAATATGCACGTACGTGCTCGCAACTGGGTTGCGTTTTGCGATCGAGACCGACGTACTCGCGAGTCTGCGCTTCGAATGCGCGACGATCTTCGAGATTCGCGCATAGAGCACGGTCGATGCTTACTCGTCAGCTATGTCCTACCAGCTATCGGTACGTTCGTGTGCAATATCGTTCGTTATAATAGTTTCGCGATCGTAGCGAAGTACCGCGGAGCGCGTTCTGCAATTTCAACAACCGGAAGACACAGAAGTGCGACTGATCAGAAATGAAATTGACTGGCCTGGCAGTTGTTCGATGGTGTATCATACGTTAACGCTTCGAGCGATGAGCACGTTTTTAAAGATGTGATCTGTACAGGGATTGAAATTACTTTTTAACCCTTTGCGTTCGAGAGGTGACTGCTGATAATCAAACGATAGTAATTTTGCAAGTTTCCCGATGCAAAAAGTCATTTTTAAACATTTTAGCAGTCTTTATCTGAATTAAACGAGTGGCAAGATAAGTAAATTCTAGTTTCTCTAATTTCAGTGATCTGGACTTGGAGATTTTTGAAAACAGACAGTCGCTCTTCGAGTGCAAAGGGTTAATAATATTCATTGGAATATACTTCGATCGTGTTGTAAAAAAATTGTATATTTTTGGTTAAATATACTTGTAATTATTTGTGAGAAAATTCGTTGCCTATGGTGATCTATTTTGTGGAAGTTTAGATTCTTCAGGTATGCGCCACGTGGCGCTCAAAGCGTTAATGTAATTAATACAGCACGATCTCTCGATCGTGGGCGTAAAAAATTGGTACAAAGTAGGTCAACGATATACACAGACAACTCTATCAATGGAAATTCTTCATAGATCAGCTCTACGTATCGTAGAAGGAATTCGGGGAAATTACAGCCGCCTCGTGGCACTTCGCTGCGTTTATCATTTATATTACTCTACTACTCGCTAATGTAATAACCAACAGTAACGATCGTCGTTAAACAACGCATTCCCTTTCGTCGAAGCGTGCGTGATCACCGACACAAGGATGGATTTAGAGTTTCTCGTTCGTTTTTCACCTCGACAACTCTTTCAGAACAATAACGATTCAATTCCTATCGTTAAATCACTACTGGTATTTTCTTTTAGAACGTTCATGCTGCTACAGACTCGATTCTACGTTCACGAAATGCATGAAGAGCTATTTAACGACAGTGAACTAGGTGTCCTTCGAACAGCACGATTCTTCGGTGTTCCTCTTCGTGGATAAAGTTCGAGCCGTAATTCGTCTCCTCGGCGAATAACCTTTCGGTTCCTCGTCGCCGATCTTGGACCACGTAAGGCGGAACCGTTATTCGAGCATTTCTTGGAGAACACGTGCGACGAATCGGACGATTTAGACGATGTTGGCCTTGGCTATGGAGTTGCCCATCATGACCTTGTTCACGAAATTCACTATGGCCGTGGCCGGTTGTTCCGGCTCTAGCTCGGCGAACACGTGGCACTGATTGTCCGATTTGTGCGCTGGTTTTCTGGCCACGAATCCGAAGCATCGACTGGAAAGAAACAATTATTTATTTATTTATTCATTTACGGGAAATAAATACCGATTAGCAAGCAATCACTGCACAAAGAGATTGAAAATCATGATAAATTATAAAATAATGTATAAAATGTAAAGAAAAGAAAGAGATGTAAAGTGACAGAGTTCAGAATAAGAATTTAAATAGATAAGTTTCTCAGAGAATGTTTAAAAGCGACGACAATGACTATGACGGTGAACTGAAATGATTTGAAAAGTTATCAGAGTTCAATTCGGCTATTAGGATACTTTGTATAACTCATTGCACACATAATTAGCTGTGCCGTTAATCATTTCCACTTTCACTACATATTTATTATGTTAATTGAGAAGAAATGTGAACGAATATGGAAATGAACATTGAAAATTGAACATTAAGTCCTTAAAATCTCGTAGGAATTTTGTGGATTTCATCTTTCTGTATAAATAACTTACTTATAGTACTATATTATGTATCTAATGGGTTTTTCCGTTTTAACAAATAAATGAATAAATAAATAACTTACTGGGTACTGACTGGCCGGCCAGTTTCCTCGCTGGCGAAGTCCCAGGTGCGTTCCTCCGTGTCCAGACCGCAATAGCTGATATTATTCGTGGGATAATGCCTGCGGAAGAAAAGCTTCCGCGCGTTATCTGTCAGGGTTATCCCCTGAGTCGAAACCTTGAAATGAACTATAGTCGCAGTGGGCAGTGGTTTCTGCTCGAACATCGTCGTGACTGCCTTCTTGATGGCCTGAGGTCCCGTCAACGACTCCGTGTCCATGGTGAAAAGGTATAAAACGTTGCAGGCTGACCAAAATAACAAGACAATTCGATTAAGAGAGAAACCATAAGAAATGTTTTTTTTTTGTACAAATATATATACACCTAATCCTTCTTTTATACGGTGAAAACGTACACAGTAGACTGGTAAAAATGTGTAAAACTAGTTTCAGAGAACGCAAATTACGAAAAAAGGGGGCTTAAAATGTAGAAACGAATTTGTGTTTGATTTAATTGTTACAAAAACAAAGAAATAATTGTTACACATCGAAAATGAACGAAGAAAGGTAGAGTAAATGAAATGTAGCGTTCTAATTGATAGAAATATTATTTATAATACTTTTTGATACTTTTATATTTAAAATTTTATTGATTTTGCTATCTTTCCTTTTTTATTTATTACCTTTCCTAAAAATATATTATACATCAATATTATAACTAATTTTACCTGCACCCTGTGCGAGCAGTTGCTGCGTGCTATTCGTTCCAGGTGAATCAAGGGCTCTGGCAGCAGCTTCCGGTTCTGGGAGCAGCAACTGGCAAGGTAGAGCCATCGCCATCAGACTGTGCTGGTAAACCAATGCTGAGAGCGAGCTGAAAACTGGCTCGTTGGCGCAACCCTTTAATCTGACCCCTCTGGAGGTGGGCTCGATCAAGAAATGCCTGACCAACTCGCTAGACGGATCCCTGGGGCTGCTTGGGGCTCCCGGGGGAGGAGTCGCCACTTTTAAAGCTAGCCCAAAGGCCCCTGGGAAGGAATTACTGTCCCGAACAACGAATGTCCCCGGCGCTGCATCCTTCAGCATCGAGATTGCTGTAAAGGGTTAATCTTCAAAACCTTATGTTCATTTCTCAGGGGAATGTTCAGCGTTAAATCGTACTATGCAAATGTTTTCTAACTTTTTGGTGCACTGTCCGCGAAATACGTTGGAAAATTAATTTATTTTTAAGTCAAGTTAAAGAATATCGTTCGATAATGTATAAATTGAAAATAATTAGAAATAATTGAAATATTTTTAAATGAATCCTTACTGTTTTCAATATCAAATAAATTACTGTTATTAAACAGTTATACCTATGACTTGAAATTTAATTTGTAACTACCCTGTTGAAAATAAATTAAAAAAGAAAATTATTGGCTATTAAGAATGATACTTTTTGGGCTCTCTATTTAAAACACAAGAAATTTACATTTTATGCGTTACTTTCTAATAGCGATAGATTGATAATTTACGGTTATATGAGAGATCATTAAGAAAAGGCAATGTTTTCATGGGATTCCTTTCACCTTTTCTTTCGACAAAGGAAGTAACAAAAAGTATAAATGAAATGTGTGTGTACCTTGCTCACGAGATATGTTTGGTTTGTACCAGATCCTGCTGGTGTCGCGCACAAATTTCACGTTGGCATCGGCCACTTCTTGCGGCTCGGTATTCGAATGAATACTCGACCGTCTCGAGCCGTAATACTGGACCTGAGGAGATGACTGGCCACCGCTGTTTATGGAAGTGTACGACGTGGCACTCTAAAATTCAACCGCAACACTATTATCTCAGAAACACGACAGCACCTGCTAATTTAGCGAAGCGTGTAATATGAAAAAAAAAGACGGTTAACGATCGTTTTGTCAGCTAAAAGGTGACTCGACAGAAAATCTGAAGATCACACGAGGAAAACATGATCAAGCAATGTTTTCAGTTTCCATAGGAGAGCAATTCTAAAAATTCTAATTCTATTAGTTGATCCCATATCAGCGAAATTTTAACCTTTTGCGCTCGAGAGGCGCCTATTGGCCACCAAATCGATAGTTTCACAAATTTTCAAATTCAGTTTACATCACTGTACTTCCTCAATGTATTGTTTGCCCGTATTTATATCAAGCTTACGTCTTTGAACTACTCTATATGGAGTAAAAATAGGAAATCAATGGAAACAGACCAATCATGTTTTTCTCCTGAATTCGTTATTCCATCTTAGTCTTCCTTTACCTTAGGACTTTGGGCGAACTCGATGTGAGTCGGAGTACCAGGGCTGCGTGATATAGCTTGCGAGTGCTGCATCGTCGACTCGTTTATCGGTGAAACAGATCGGTCCTTGCTACAAGGAAGCAATCACACGCATCGTTATAAAGTGCATTTTCGAACGGACTCGTTTTCCGCGTGCAGGCAGACACGTGTATTTCGTGATCTCTGTGTGTGTGACGTATACATGTGTGGTCAGGTGATTCGTGCAGGGTGGTGTGTGAGAAAAACATCGGGAACGTGGCGCATACAAGACCTCAAAGAGAATAGATCAAGGAACAGGAAAAATGAGACAGAAAATGGGAAAAGGGCGTGTTTCGCAAGTTACAACTCTTTTTCTTTTTCAACCTAAAGAAGAACAACAGCGTCACACACGTCTATGTACACGTACTGGGTCGTTGAATAAAATGATGGTGCACTTATTATTAATTGTACATGTTAATCAGCAGTATCGAACGTTCTGTCGTTCTCGTTTCTTTATTAATTAGAAGCCTGTCGATGAATTATTACGCGAATCCTCTGCGACGCTTTACGGTTGCGGATGCTTGCACACATTCACTGCATGACAATATGCTTTCAAAGTGGTTTCATGATGCAAGAAGCTCGAGCTTTTGTTAGTTCCACAGGTGCAGTATACACACACACGACGGATAATTCGTGGGCTTATCAGTTCCTCGGTACGTTTTTGCTCGCCAACGATACTGATCCGTGAAACGCTTGCAACTGCATCGATCGAGTGCATTTCTAAGCAAAATCTTCAATTATTAACCCTTTCGCTACCTATATGTGACGACCCGTTTTTCTTACCTGAGCTCGGCGTTAAAAATGTGTAACACAGGTCACTTATGTGGGTCGGCGTGTAAAATTGCAAATTTCACTTAGAACGTTATAAATACATCCCACAAAAATTAATGACAAATTAATGACAGGATATTTAAATAATAAAATATCTGGGCTGTGGTGGCGATTTGTCTCCTGAGGCCCTGGTAGCGAACGGGTTAATCATCGATTCCCCATTGCAATTGTAATTTTAACACTTAGCCGACCGAACGGGGAGACCTCCCATTTTTTCCTTCACAAAGCAGTGCCATTCTGTTTACTTTTGTTATTAGTTGGTCCTAAGCTGATGTTGAAGTTATTAAAAATTGTATTTTGAAAAATTTATGAACAGTACTAGTTCAAGACTAAGTAATAACAAAAGCAAATAGAATCAATTGCACCACTCTGTTGAGGACAAAATGGGAGATCTCCCCGTTCGGTCGGTTAAGTGTTAATTACAGAAAAAGCTTTCAAAATCAAAAGAAATTCAACTTCCTTTCTTCCACACGCATTCATCTCGGATATTATCTAGATCTTAAAATTACGCATACGATAAAGCTCTTTTTGTCAACGATAAAACGTGTTTCGGTGTCAAAATGCAAATTCTACGGCAGAGCTTTATCAATCTTATATGGTAATTCGGTTTGCATCACGATGCAGTTGCAAACGGAAGTGTACTAATACACACGGTTAGTGGAACGACATTAAACATTCACGGAGCGTCCGCGGGATCGACGCGTTTCCGTCGCTACAGAAACGCGAGTTCATTACTAGCCACGCGCTCCAGTGCTCTCAAATAATATATTACCTATAGTCGAACGACGCCGATTGGTTAGTGAGCGGCCATCGTTTGTTATGGGTTTGTTTAAGTGGCCCGCTTGCCGGGAAACTCAAGCGTCTAGAATCACGAATATCAATCTGTGTCATAATGATTGGTCCATCAGCGATGTTCGATGGAAAGTAGTCCCATCAAGTGTTCGTTGTTTCAGTATCAATTAAAATGAAAAATAAGGAAAGAATCATCTTGTTCTGTTAAGAAACGAAATTTTTATTTTAAACTAATTAATCTTCACACCTTTCGAACTATTCTCCAAATTCCTAAAAATTAAGTAAACCGGGATTCTGGAGACTCAAACATTATTGACATTAATCGGGGGATAAAATATATTTACAGTGACTACAAAAAATATTGGCACACCACTGTCTTAGTCGTTTGAAATATTTGTCGGTTAAGAAGAATCAAATACATAAAATTGTTTGTCATTCGGTAATATTTATGCGTCTTCCCGTTAAATGTGATAAGAATCAAATATTGAGCTTGTATGTGTATAGACAAGTTTTGTAGCCACTGTAATTAATCAGTAATTAATTAATATTCGACTTTAACCCTTGTACCGCTGACGGTTTCGAGACTCGTTCTCGGTGACGAAACAAAAAAAGGTGATTCCGTATCAAATTTACATATTAATGAAATTTACATATAAATGAATGAAAATCAAATCCATCATAATCCATAAATGTATATTTATGTTTAGGTCCGCGATTCGAGGGTTAAAAAAGTGTCTATCAATCGGTAACCTCATTTCAATTTCACATAATTAAGCTTCTTGGAACTCAAACATTATTATTTACGCTAACGTGGGTTGTAGAACGCGTTAACAATTAATCGATAAAATTGTGGAAACGTTGCTTACCTCTGTGTTGTCGGACTCTTGGGAGGAAGCCCTGTCTCCTTCGAGACTTCCCTTCGTTCCTCGATGTAGATCGTTCGTTCGCTGCCGTAATTCCCGACGTTGTTGTTGTTGTTCCCGGCCATTTCGATGTTGTTCATGTTGTTGTTGTTGTTGTTCACGTTGTAACTGGCGTTCGACGTGCTGTAGGAGCGGTCAGCAGCGAACGTGACCGTCGGCGAGGAATTGTTCACGTACGGCGTCCGAGGGTGCACCGGAAACGCCGGCGTTTGAGGCCTCGACGCGCTGCTGACCACTGCGCTTCCGGGACTGACGCTCCTCTCGGTCCACGATGACACCGAGTCATTGTGCGACTGCAAGTTTTCGTCAGATTTCACGTGCACGCTCGTTTATTTCGGGTGGGAAGGTGCGCTAGACGGCTCAAGCTGGATGTATCAAGCAATTTTGGAATGTACAATCGAAAATCCAGGTGCGACGTGCAGAAGGCTGTGGTTTGAGAGAAGTATGACACGTTCTTCCGATTTTTAACCCACAAGAACTACATTCGTTTAAATTAATTTTATCGATAGTTCGTGGTTTATTGAATACGTTGCTGATTATATGATTCTTTACTTATAGGAGTTTGTTTCTTTCTATTGTACTCGAGCAAATTTATAACCCTTTGCGCTTGAGAGGTGACTGCTGATAATCAAACGATAGCAATTTTGCTAGTTTCCGGATGTAAAAAATTATATTTAGAATTTTCAGCAGCCTTTATTTGAATTAAACGAGTGTTAAAATAAGTAAATTCTGATTTCTCTAATTTCAGTGTTTTATATTTGGAGATTTTTAAACACAGAGAATCATCTTTCGAGTGCAAAGGGATAAATCTTATTGGATACTCCCTTTCATTATATATTTTATTTTATTAAGATATAATCGTTAGCTGGAGAATTGTATTAATCAATCGAAACAGTTAGAAGGTGTCGAATAATTAAAAACTAAGTTTATAGTTGAATTTGGTGAAAAGTTTGAAAGATATCAAGAACTGAATTATATAACTATTAACTTCTACTGTACGAATGAGGTTCGAATGATACAAATCACCAAATGAGATCATTAAAACACCAGCAAAACCGTGAACAGCATCTAAAACTTCTCTCACCATCCCTCTGCACAGCTATGAACATGAAAACACTAGGGTGCATGGTCGAACTACTTGAGGTTTCTGGCGAGGGGAGGCTCGACAAACCTGGGTGCAATTCTGCCATGCTTTGGGCGACTGGTTAGGGGAGCAATTAGTGATGGCGTTAGCAACGTTGCTGCTCGCAGTGGTCGTGGTTGCTGCGCTGATGCTCGCAAGATGATCGTTCATGTCTGTCTTGTTGTTAGTCACGGAATGGGGCGCGCGAATCGGCGAGATTTCAGCCAGCGATTGAATGAGGCTCACGAGAGGGTCCTGATTGCTCTGTGAGTTCGATTGCTGGTCGACCATGGTAAGCAGTCCCGCGTCCACGTGGTCCACGCCTCTGTCGTTGCTGGACACCGTGGTTCTGCTCAGGGTCTGATAGGTGACCGTTCGGTTTCGCGATTCCGGTCGCGAGCCTCGGGTTGAGCTCGAGACGAAATCCTGGCCCATCATCGCTTGCTTCTGGTCCACGTGATTGCCGACGACGTTGCTGGCTGCCAGTTGCTGCTGTTGCTGCTGACGATGCTCCCGCAGCAAAGCGTCGGCCCGGGCGAAACTGTCGCTGCGCGACTCCGGCCGCGGCGGCTGAGGCTTGTCCGCGTTAACGAACGTTGCTTGTTGCTGCTGCATTGCTAATCCTAAGGGTTGCGTGCTTGCTAAGCCTGAGCGGGGGGATGTCGGAGGGCTCTGAAAAGCAAGCCAAGCGCTTCATGCTAGAGGGGGGCTAGGCATTTTAATCCTTTCCTGCCGCGGAGTGGGAGTTGATTTCTCTATTAGCATCACCGATCATTTTTATTAGCAGCATCTGATTAACCCTTTGACTGCTAAATACTCCCAGTCGATGTGCTCCGTGTGGATAACGCTCTATTAGCAATTATGTTGCTCTAAATGGAAGATTGGAAAAACTGACAAACGGATGTAAGCGTCCATAATCCACACGAGTAACTCTCAATGATCTCTAGAAATATCAATCTATTCTATATTTACCCTTTGAGTACTAAATACACCTGGTCGAAACGCTCCGCGTGGATAGAGTTCTATTAGCAATTGTGTTGCTCTGAATCGGAGCGAGGAAAAATTGAGAAACGTATATAAGCGTTCATAATCCACGCGAGTAACTTTTATCAGAGATGCGTATACGCGCCCACAGCAGTCAAGGGGTTAATGTGTATCAATGTATAGTTACTATGATCTTTGGACGTCCACGTATATATAGTTCGTCAGTATGATAGGAAAAGTTAGAAGGAAAACGAATTGTTTATCGATTCATGTGTGAAAATGAATTTTACTGGCTGTTTCACGGTACAAGTTACTCTATCGGTACGATTGAAGTTGAAGAGACACCCTATGAGAAACACCGGTAACACATTTCATTTGTTTTATGATATGGAATTTATCTTCACTCCCAATAGTACCAATCGTTAGGAAACACACTTTGTACAGTAATCGGCGAGAAGAGGTGGGCGCAAGAAAGGGTTAAGCTGTACTCGTGGCTCTAAAGGATGCGGTCTTTCAGTGAAGTGTCTACGGTGTAAGAGAGCGGGGGACGGGGGGCGTTTTCTTGCTGTTTAGGATCTAACTGTGGGGCATAACCATAAAACAGGGCGCCGCGGATGGAGTTGCTTTTACAATCGCTATCTATGGGGGACTAAATTGTAGCGTTCGTGCTGCCGCCGCTTCATTCGCGCTAAGGCAAGATCGATCGTTCCGCGAGCCGCGTTTCGGATTTATTGTTCTCATTGCTGATTATTATTTTAAGTAGTTCAACGCTTCAGGTAACGTTCCCTCCTTCCAGTCCAGCCGCTCGGCTTAACCTTTAAATGATGAGGCGGGGTCTGATAAACCTTACAAGACTCGTTACAATTTCGTGAATACAATATTTTCCACATAAATAAACTTTATGAATATATGAATATATAATTATAAATAAAAAACTTCGATAGCACTACAGTAATTATTTTTTAAACGACTAGTTATGCAATGCTCGTTATTTCAGTAGACTGTGAAAGGGTTAATAAACATTTATCGAGTAATCGATCGTCCAGCTCTTTTCGATGTTTCACGGAACGGTGAACGTTTTCGTGTTTTCTGTAAATCTCGAAACGATCGATCTCTTGCCTCTACGTCTACGTATGCAAAACTGTTGTTCGATTTCTCTGTTCTCTAACACACGTGCCTCCTCGTTTACCTGGCTGTCGCTGTATTTGCGATACTCGTACGCTCGTTTCATAGACATGAAGGGACGCTCGTTCACGCTCTCCGCCCGGGGTCTTCCCAGTGTACCGGTTCCGATGGTACCGTTGTACTTCCGGCTGCTCGATCGTTGCGGAAGCAGCGGGCTGGCCGGCGCTGATGTGTACGGAGCCGGCCTCGATTGCGTCTAAAATTAAATCGGTTCATGTAACGCTGGTAAACACGGTCGTATTTAAACAATGTGGAAAGGTAGCAAGAAATACAGTCTTTTCTTTTTGCTAGATCTTTTAAGAAGTTATTCTGCAATTCTTTTTCAGGTAAAACTGAGAACACGGCGAGGACGTAGGTTTTAGATAGTTGAAGATTTTGGGGCGAGAATTGATAATTTGCAGAAATTATAGTTTTACAAGAAATAGGAATACTTGGAATTTTTATGAATTTTTTATATTTATACTTATTTATGCGTGTGTACGCATAATAAAAATTGGAAATTTAATGTGATTCACGAAACTGGTTAAATAATTGAACCACTTTTTTTACTTAGAACCAGCTTTAACGTTTATCGTCTTATTATTTGTTTAATAAATGTTCGCCTGGGTATCTCTTGAATTTTGTTACTAATAAATGCAAATTTATGATTAGTGACAGTATCTCAATTAAATAAAAAATTGTAATGAAGGGCAAGAAGTACTTGATTAATTTTATAAATCATTGTATACATTTTCATGTATTTTAAATCTCTTTATAACATTTTACTGTACTTTCTTTAGTTATCTAAAAGTGACCAAAAATGGTAACAACTAGTTTCTGCACAAAATCAATCGATTGATCACTAACAACGATTTTAGATGCATTTCTTACCTGTCCGGAAGTAGAATTGATAGCCCATGTGTCGTCGTCGTCGTCGAGGACCGCAGAATCGCTCGCATATCCGTCGTGTCTCAGTCTGCCTCTCTGTAAGCTTCTCAGTTCGCCGATCACACGATTTCCGGTCTCTTGTCGCCAAAGTTTCCCCGGGTTTCTTTCGTCCCTCCTCGCGGCAAGTTTCAATTGCTGCTGCTTCAGCCATGATAATCTGCAAACAGCGGGAGAGCGAGGTGAAACTTCGCTACTTTGCGCTGAAACTTTCTCAATCGTCGTATCACGTGCCTCCCAGCGTTCTCGTTCGACGAAATCGACAATGAATACATATAATAAAGGTTACATCAGCGAAGAGTTTGGAAATTTAATAATCAACAGATATTTTTTATAGGATATCTACTTTTTAGAACAGTCTCAACGTTAGAATTATCAAAATGGTAAAAATGGCCAATTTGTAATTTTTCACAGCAGTTCTGAAAATTTGCTACGATTCACTATTTTCCACAATTTAATTATAAATCACAATTTGTTTCCTTTATATTAAATATCTTTTGTACCATTTTCAATCTGATTTCTTAACTGAAAACAAGTATACTTTAGACTTCGAGATTTCTGGCGTTTAGTCACCATTTTTTAGCAAGTTAGACATTTTACACTGATCATTGCTTGGCAGCAATTTGGCAAGAGGCAATTGCACAATTACAATTTTACAAATATACAATTCTACTTATTACACTTAAATAATTGTTTTATTCATCGATAAAAAACTTTTTCTTTAATATTAATTAAAAATATACAAGTGTATACAATTCCACGACGTTAATTTCTAAGAAGTTGTATAATTTTCCTAACTAATTTGAAATAATCCATCCAGAAACTTTTCCAAGTATCTCACATCCTTCAGATCCTTACTCAACACGATTATTATTTGTTCCAAACGTCACAACTTAAACTTGCTTATCAAATTTCTTACGGTTGTCAAATTGAAGCAAACCAACAAAATTATGCATACATAATTCACGTTGCCGTGCAGAAACGTATGTTCCTTGCAAGGAATGGAATACATCTAGTTAGCAGCAAAAATGACAGAATCTAATCTCGACCTGAGAACCAAAGAATTATCTCTGTTCGAATAACTGCCGCGATCCAGCAGGGGGAAAGAAATCGTAGCCTCGAAGGATGCGCCTGATCCTCTGTCACCTGTCGCAGATTAGAATCTCCGTAGCCGCGGAGCAGCTGTTTTCATCCTGTAAATCGTGATTCCTCGCTTTCCTCGCCTAACGCGCCTCGGACTCGGGTTACCCGCGAGCGGACGACGAAAACACGAGAAGCTACTTTCTCGAGGGAACACGAGACGCGCGAGTCGTGTAACAAAGCCTCGTTAGAACAGGCCACGTCACGGTGCACGGAAGAAGGCCGGAACCAGGACCTCCTACCAAGATAGATCCTGGATAATTGCATTCTGATCGATGAGGTCGCTCCAGGCCATCGATTTCTGACTGCGTTACCGTTTGTACTGCGAGAGATGGGATCGAGCACGCTTGCGAGCAGCTTTCAATTTGACCGGATAGCTTCGAATAGTTCGTGTGCAGTTCGAGAAAGAGAAAATCATGCTTTCAAGACGGCATGGGTTCAAATTCTATTAACCCTTTGCGCTCGGGAGGCGACTGTTAGTCGCCAGAAGGTAGTTTCGCAAATTTTCAGACTTTACTTAGTTTGTTTATTAGTCAGGCCTGGAGGTTAAATAGTCGTACATGTAAATTTTAGTATATGACTTAACTAAACTAAATGAAGTTTAATATAAGCGAATCTTAGTAAATGTTATGCGCTTGAAAATCTTTGAAGTTAACATTATTAGATGACCAACAGTCACCTCTCGACCGTAAAGGGTTAAATAAGTTTTATAAGATAACTCACAAACTTTTTCGTGCACGTGTTTCTAAATTTTAGGGGGTTCGTTAAGTTCGAAGCTTATAATCGCGTCGTGCGTTATAATTTTTATAATTTGACCCCATTTCCGATCGAGACTCACGCAAAATCTACGACGTGTAACTTTCGCCCATGAAATCGATACACATTAAGCTACAAGCATTTGGCTTGATCCCATCCCTAGCTGTCGCTCATGACAAATGGACCCGTACCACAAAACCGACCGCCCTCTTCTACGCCTCGCCCGTTCGCCTCCTTTTTGTTTACCGCCATCGAAATTTATACTTCGCTCCGGCAGAATGGCCACACCCTTGCTATATAAGAGGCTCGTAAAATGTTCCATGCCGCGTTACTGCAGGCGAAGCGCTTCGAAAAATGTTTCCCCTTCGCAACGATACCATCTCGCGCGCGGACTGGTTATTACGAACGCTTGGAACTGGATCGGCGAATTAATTCGTTCGCCCGCAAAACGAACGCTGTTCGGGGGAAAGGATGAGTTTATGCCGGCTGGACGGCGTTAATGGAGCCTCGAATTAAAGGACGAGCGATCGCGCGGAGAGCCTGTTACGCAAAGGTATTCAGAGTCCCGGCGGGAAGTTAATTTACCGCGAGATCAAACGGGGGTTGTAAATTCGCCGGTGAAAGAGACGTACGTAAATAGGGCTCCCCGTGTGCCGGCTGATTTATGGAGGATCGAAACTTCTCAGGAGGTAATACAGGAAAATTCTACTTTCATTTATTAGCAGAGCGAAATGGTAGGGCTCAGGTGTGAATACAGGGTGTTCGGACGATGCTGGGAGAAAATTGAAGGGGTAACTGTATGTAACATTTTAAGATGAAAATCAAGAGTAACAATATCGCGTTTGACGCTTTGTTCGTTAGTTATAAGCAACTAAATAAACGGGCTGTTTTACGCCTGAGAGCAGGCAAATGCAGCAACACGGTAGGTAACTTGTAAAAGAAGTGATAAACAAGAAATTGTAAGATAGGATGCATTTTAAGTATTATTGAAAAAGAAATTATGCTTTTTTTATTAATTATCATAACTTTTTTTAATTGAAAATAAATTTTTACGAAAAAAGAAACGCATCGATCATGAACTAACTCGTAACCGGTCAACAATGTGTTAAGACAAATCTTGATAGAATGACTGGATGTGAAATTGTACCCTTTAAAACTTTAAACATACGCAGCACCATAAAACAAAGAATTGAAAAAAAAAATGGAGGAACCCTTGAAACACGATTCATCAATGTAGCCATAAAATCACGACGATGACTCGCGTTGTGTTTCACTGGGCCACAGTGAATTCTTGCCGCGCTCAATGGCGGACTCTCCTTCGAAATAATGCCCGGGCTAGAGGCAAGGGAGACACGCTCGTCTAGGATCGTCCGGGAAGGATGCCGGAAACGCGTGCCTCGTCGTGGAAAATTGTACGAGGGCTTTACGAGCCGCTTTTGTGCTCCGTGCTTCTACTTCGAACGACTTCCGTATCCGAGTGCTCCGGCGGCGATGGAAAAATGGCCGGCGGAAAGAAAATGCAGTTGCAGAAGCTCGGAAAACAAAGGGGGCCAAGAATGAAAAGGCTGTGATGGAGGAGGGAGGGGGTGGGATGGTTGGTTCCCGTGGCGGCCGATTTAGCGCGTCCCGGTCCGCTCTATATTTGTAATTATGTCAGAGGACGGCACAGGGTTCCCAGAAATAGGAAGCTTCCCCTCTCCCCTTCTCACGGCCAAGAATCTCCTTTCTTTCGCGGCATTGTCCGTGAAATTCATCGGATTCCGCAGACACCTCTCAACCCTTTGACGACGGGTACAAAGAGCCTAACGTCGTGATAGCAATTTACCGCCTTCAACCTTTGGAGCTTCTATCAGCTGAAAGCATCGAAGAGGTGTCGAAAAAGTGATAAATTCTTGTCGGTTCGAAATTTATTAGTCATCGTTGATACAAGTTTTCTATGTTTTAACGTTAATAATTGTGCATCTATTCGAAATAAGGGTTATAGGCTTTCATTTTTATTTTCGAATGTAGAATTTTAGATTAAATTTTAATACAGAATGTGGTACAGTTATAGGTATTAATTAATTTATTTATTTGTTGACACTTAAGGGGTCAAAGAAAATAAATTAATTAATTAATAAGAAATAACAGTATAAATAAAATTTGTATTCTGTGTTAATCAATAAATAATGTTTTACCATAATGACAATAAAAATGAATAGATAAACAATATTTGCGAACCATAAAATTATGTTTCACATTGTCCTGTCGTTTTAAACTTTGGTCCGCTACTGTACGAACATTAAAATTGATTCTTCGGCGAAGCTTAGGAAAACTCGAGAAGATTCGAGGAAAATTTTCCAACTCGAAAGGGTTAGTAGACGTTTACCCAGAGTCTGTAACGTTTCCAACGATTGTCACAGAAAACACAGCGACCGTAGAAGGAATTTGAACAGCTACGCGGCATCGGGGAGGGCAGAGAAGCAGGATCGAGGGACAAGGAACGAACGGTGAAGCCCCGAAAGGAGAACTTCTTTGCGGCTGAGAAAGCAGACCTGCCAAACGTCTGTCGACCTCCCCGACCATAAACGTCGCCTGTTTCTCCATCGTAGCGGATCGCCGCGGTTCTTCATAAATATCCGGGCGAAACTTGCGGTTTCGCAGGCTGAACTCGGCTCGAGCCTGAAGGGACGTTTATTTTCACGGCTCTCTGGCCCTCCAGCGACTCGATACACAAAACGAGACGAGTATTTTACGGTGACTGCTGTCCGGTTCGACGAACTCCCACGGCCGGCAGCGGCGCACGCTTTAACAAACTTGTTAAACCTGGACATTTTGCTTTCTCCCGGCTCCGCCCGGATGAGATTCCGACAGCGAAAATCGACGGACGGGTTGACGACCGAATTACAGATTCGACGGAAACAGAGCCAATCGTTTATCTTATTATTTATTTATGCAAATAAACAGGCGAACACTATTTGGTACTAATCTAGGCTAATCAACTGCGTTAATCGTATAATAATTAATGCCAATAAGTTTTATGAACATTCAAATTCCTCCTGTTTCACCTTCCAAAATACCACTTTTATACTAAATTTACGTTAAATTATACATCGCTAATGAATTGATCACAATATTTTTCTTCGAGTAATTGATAGTTTAACATCTGTTTACAGTATACATACGATATCGCTCGAAAGAGTGACCTTCGTGTAAGGAAACATCACAAAATTTACAGATTAATTGTAAACATGTAAAAGTCGATTAATAGGCTTCCAGTCGATAAAGTGTCAACAAACGCGTGTATACCACTCTTGCGACTGCCTGTACTTCTAAAACAAACGAGTCGGCGGGAACACGGTCGTCGCACGCAGCTATCCGTCCTCCGACCGCGAAACTCGTATTTCATAACGCGATACGAGGCGCGTCTGCGCTGGTGCCGTCCAGATCCGCCGATTTTTCTCGTTTCACCGGCCTCGACAGAGCGACAATGACTCACGGCTGCGACCGCGTTCGCCATTCCTGGCAGAAATACGACGACGACCAGAGAGCGCCTCGCAATCGCGTGTCCGCCTATGGTTAGACAATTTATTAATTGTCCCAGCGACGGCTCCCATCCACGTCCCCCTTCACCTCTCGCGTCGCCCCGCAGAGCAACACTCTGTTGGTTGGCTCTCTTTTGCGGCGCCCGATTCGGAGGACGCATTGCGACACGCCTTGTCGACGATCGCCGTCGTCGTCGTCGTCGTCGTCGTCGTCTAGAAACTCTGCCAGAGGAACGATTGCTCTCACAGTTTCCACGGCAGGTTCCGTGGAAACCGACTAATCTCTCTTCCCCTCTGTCTGGTTCCTTGTTTCACAATACACATCGAGCGTGACGAAACGCGTTTCGCCCTCTCGTCTTATTATTAGAAACGGCGAACAGCATTTAATTATGGGATTTGTTATAAACGGGCGAGGAGATCGCTTGAACGTTAAGGTTGGCGCGGGAACGGTGCCAGGAAAAGGGCCCCCGTAATCAGTTTGCAGGGTTATATATAGAGGGCTTGGAGGTTATTTAAATGAAGTTCGTGAAAAATTGTTGTTGTTGCCTTAATAGGGTGCGCTTTATTTTATTTTAGTAGGGTAATTGTGTCTCGTGGGGAATTATTCTGTTGTTTCACTGTCGAGTAAGATGGCTTTTTAATTTTAACTTTATGCCGAATTTATGATTAATTTGTGCTTGGAATATGATATTTGTTGATCTTACGTCACCTCAGTGTTTTAATAGGATTCAGGAAAATGTGAAGAGTGCTTGAATTGAGAGATAGCAGTGTGAACGTAGAATGTTTGGACTCGAGTGTTTCTAAGGCGCGAAAGATGAGCATTTGGGAAAACTGAGCGACTGAGGAATTTTGGGTGAACGTGACGGAATGCATCGAGGCAGAAAGAATTTGACTGTTAAGACAGAAAGAATGTGATTCTGAAGGAAGTAAGAACGTAGTAATTGCTAAGTTGTAAAATGGTTTAAGTTGTTATCATTGAACTATTTTAGATATATTAATATTCTAGTAACTTTACTTTATTTTATTAACACCTGAGCCCTATCATCTAACACTACCAAATAAGTAAAAGTAGAATTTCCTATAAGGATGTACCACCGGTGTTAACCCTTTGCAATATTTCATAGAAATTAATCTTTTATTTTCAATATTCTAATAAAAATTTTTAATTGCTCGATGGAGGCACTGAAGTGCCTCTACTAAAGTATCCTCTAATTAGTGATAATATTGAAAATGCATTGATTGTCAATTTTTATTCAACTCTTACAATTGTAAGCAGTTGAAGCGCTCACATTTACGTGGCAGTCAAAGTGTTAAGGAAAAAGAATGTATCACTCACCCGTCCACGTGATCCGAGTTGCTCTTCACAGGACCGTTTGCGAATTCCGGCGGTGGATCCGGCGTGTTGGGACTCAAAGGACTGATGGGCCTCCTCGAGCTCTCGCCGAGGATGTCCTCGAAGTCCACCATCGGAGCAGTGCTTCGCACAGAGGCCTTCCTGACCAGAGACGGCGACGAGAGCTTCTGATGTTTGATCATGTCCGACGTGGCGCCGTACGAAAACGGCTGGCTCGTCTGTCTGGCGTGATAGGGGATGTCCTCGTCGATGTAATCGATATTGCCAGGCGGCGAGAACGAGTCCGCGTGCTTCCTGTACGGATCCGCGGCGGACTCGGAGTGCTTCCGGTCCGGCGACACGCGATACTCGAACTCCTCGCGTCGATGCTCGAGTTTGACCGGCTCGCGATACTCGTTCTTCAGCGTGCTGTAGCTGCTGCTGGAGTTATAAGGAGGGCTGGACTCTTTCCCGGCTCCGTAACTCCTGTAGGAGTCCTTCAGCGTGGAGTAGGTCGACGGGGAATGGCTGCTTGCGTGGCTGCTGTAGCTGCGGGTCTCTTGAATGTACATCTTCTCGTTCTTGTCAGCTCTGTACTCCTCTGTCGGCGGATCTGGCATCGACTGTTACGGCAGGGAACAGCAGAGTTCAATTTTATCGGACTTCTTTAGGAAGGTAGGAATTTTGATTTACGTGTTATACTGGACATCCAATTTTTATACATGTAGTGAGAAATTTGAATGCGACGGAATAGAGGAGGTATACAAAAATATGTAGACTGTAAAATGTCTAAGGTTGTTATATTTAAAGGGCAAAACTAAATATCTGGTTAGATAAAAATATAGATACATGTTGAAATACATGTAAAATGTAAAATGTCTAGGATTGTTATATTTAAAGGGCAAAACAAAATATTTGGTTAGATAAAAATATAGATATACGTTGAAATACATGTAAAATGTAAAATGTCTAGGATTGTAATATTTACAGGGCAAAACAAAATATTTGGTGAGATAAAAATATGGATACATAATTCTATGGAATATATATTATATATTTCACGGAATATGACGAGCAGAAAATAAGAAAGACACTCAAACGGTTAATGGGTTGATTCGTAAGAAATCGGTTGTATCTGGCTGATGTTAGACATACCTCAACGGTGAGCATCATATCATGGAGAAGCTTATCGAGATCCCCATGAGCTTGGTTCTCGGGCTCCGGCTCAGGCGGACTAGGTCGCTGTGGTGGAGCGCTGCTGATGCCGCTGTCCATGGAAACTGTCAATGGTGAGCCACGGGCACCACCGGCAGCACCCTGGTGTACCACAGCGTACAGAGATCCATCTATGGGACCGCAAGTGTAACCTAATCCACGAGGTGACGTTTGAACGGAGGAACTCGAAGGTGGTGGCGGCGATAATGGCGTTTCCCGTCCTTCTGAAGAAAAATGCCACGATCGGATTAAATTTCATGTACATTCGGCTCGCGTAGAACATGATACACATGCTCGACTGTGCTAGAACGAGGAGTAGCTTGTAGTAAAAATTGATTTTCACGGGAAACGCGTTAAAGCCGCTGAGAATTTTTCGCTGCTTATAGGAAAGCAACTGGAGACTTTGGTATGAAAATTAGTGATTATTGGAAATTAACATATATGAAATTATACCTTTCTTTATTTTATATCTATATAAGATATAAATTTATATTACATTAAATGATAGAGTTCTTCTTTTGTTATTGATAGAATGCATTCCAATGTAAAAGTGGCCAGTTTTAACACCAAAGTTTCGAATTTCAGAGAATCTTAATAAAATTTCCATTCCATTAGTATTAATCTCTGATTCCTTACAAAGGAATTCTCTTTTTCTAATAATTACTTCTTCACAAAACCGCTTCTTAAGTCGCCTCAAATTGCTATTTAACTTTTTAACCTTATTTAATCCCTTCTTATCGAATCGCTTTGAACTTATCACCTTATCTCCCTGAACACCTGTCTTTAGAAACCCTACATCTTTAAAACCCAATAAATTCGTCTTCTCTTCAACCGTGTCGTACTAAAGTCCTACCTTTCATCTACCAGCTCACACAAAAGTGGGAAAGTCGATAAGAACGCGTTTGTCAATCACCAAAGCCTAGATCGTATATAACTGTTTCTAATTTATCCTTTCAATATCCTTCTCGATCTCTTCATTCGAGATTCGCAGTAATCTCGTTATTCGCGTAATTTCCTACAAGCGCCCAGGCACAAAGGGCCTCATTAAGACGGAACAATCGGCTGTAAATCGTTGACCGATGAAACTGGCAGGGACTAATTGCGAGCAGCAGAGAGGCTAAGAACCCTGGTTCGATCTTACACTAGTCCTCCCTCCTCTCCTCTCGTTCCCTCTTCCAGAACGTCGCGCCAATTTAACGCTAATCCTCGCCTCTTCCCTTGTCACGCCAGAATGATTCCCGAGGCTGACGGCTGTTATCCTCGCGGTTGGTTATCCAACGTGATCGAGATCGAGATCGAGGAAAGTCGAAGTTCACGGTGCAACCGCGGGAAACTCGCATTTTCCGGAGATCAACCGGAAATGGGATCAGCGGTCGGGGCGTTCGTCTGGATTTACAGAAATCCCTGTCACGTAACGCGACGGCCATCTTGACGGGCGCGAGGATACACGCGTGCGTCTTTCCAGCTTGTTCGTGGTCGAAATTTCAACGTGACTTCGAACACGAACGAGAGAGCGACTTAGAATTGTCACCTTCGCTGATAACTTATTTTGGCGGAGATACACTATCGGCCAAAAGTTTGGACACCTGTACTGATAAGCATTAACACGCTTAAACTTTCATTTTCGTTGTAACGTTGACGCTTTGCAATGACTCACGAGGATGATTCAATTTAGCTGCAAGCTTAGCGTGTGATCATTTTTTTGATCAATGTTTTCTTAGACAGTTTCTAACTTTTCTATTTATTTATTTATTTTCAACGAGATAAACTTTTTGTTGAGAAAAAATATAAGTAGGTCACACGAGTAAGATGAGCACGCAAAAGAACAATAAAAAAAAACAAATAATAATGATAATAATAAATTAATGAGTTCTGAGTTACACACCGCGGTAATTGTTGAGTTTTTAAAAGAAAAAAGAGAGCTATCAAAAAATTATTACCAATTAGGCAGTTTAAGTAATTATAATAGCCGTACAATATTCGATCAGTTTTCTAGTTAATTAACGCAAGTTATGGTACAAATTTTATGATATTTCGAAGTGCACGAAGTATTCGATGAATTCTATAAATCACTGTGTTTCTTGGTTTTCGTACGTGGATACAAAAATTGTCAAAACAAATTAGAGTATTTGGAGTATTTTCCAAGAAAACGTGAAGTAATGGTTTTTCTGCATCTTGACAATCAGAAGTGCTAACTTTTTATCATATCTCTTGGTATAATCTACATCTGAGATACACGGTACAACGAGAAAGTAACAATTAAGTATATGGAATTCTACAAACTAATTTAAATGGAGGAAATCGAAAATCCAAATCACACAGTTGTAATATAAAATATCACAAACAGTGTTGAGTATTAATATTTATTACCTGCAGTTCAATGAAAGCCATATAAAAAGTAGGCATATATTAAGTTATGCTGAAACAATAAAAGAATTTGCATTTGTATGGAATGCAAATATACAAGCATGGAATGCAAATGAAGTAGCTTTCGACTCTGGTAGAGTATACATTTCGAGATAATATTTTTACAAGCTCGAATGAATCGAAGACGGAAATGGAGGTGATACGCGACGAACATGCTTTTGAGAGAGATCGATCGTGAGATTTCTTGAGCGTTTCAAAGACGTTTCGTCGTACTTCTAGCGTGTTCTCTGTACCTGACGGTAATAAAGACTAAAATCGAAGATGAAAGAAAGGAGAAAATAGTCTGGCTTTCAGAGTGTGCCACTGAAGAGGCTTTAAACCACGCTAGTACTCGTGGACCCGCCATTAGTACGGAATAGGTGGTCCCTGATAGTTTTCTGTGTCTGCAAGATTTCTTGTCACTGTTCGCGAGTCTTTCATGGATTTTCGTCGAAACTTTGTTTCATTTGCATATAGAGCATACCTTTTAGTTCACAAATTAAAAAAAATAAAAGCAATTTTTTAATACTTCCTGAGTTTGCAACTTTTTTTCTGAAATGTTCAATCATCTGATTCATTTTATTACGAGTTGTCAGTCTTTAATTATAGTTTCGATACAAAATAAACGTTACTTTACTCGTTATTTAACGTAGAATGCAATTACCAAATTTCTGATCTTCGATAGATTTGCAAGTATCCAATGAAATGACTCGTTCTACTATCTTGCTTGTTGCTTAATCGTAATATATCTCAGCTCCTAATTATGGTAATGTCACAAAAGAAACGTTGATTTGTTCGTTGTTTAATACAGAACACAGCTAACAAATAAAAGAAAACTATGAATCTTTATTTTCCACAAGTTCACAACTCAGTTTCCTAAACATCCCATCGCAAAGCCTTTTCTACCATGTATTTTTTCGTGTTTAATCCCAAACATCTCAGCTACTAATTACCATATCGTCACAAAAACACATGTTAAAACACTCATCGTTTAACGCACAACACAACTGTTTAGTAAAATGTACAAGCAGTTTCTTATTTTCTCCGAGTTTGCAGATCAGTCCTCTAAGTATCCAACCGCACAATCTGTTTCCTTATTGCCGACAATTTTGAATGGACGAAGGTTCTTTCGCCGGCCGGATGAGAGAGGGAACAACTTAAACGGCGTCAGGTATGCCGAGCGAGGACGCAACGACGCAATAAATTACCGGCGCGAATATTTGCGAAGCAGAGATAAGAGGCGAGGAGGAGCTGCTGCGATACTGATACATTTATCGCGGACTTCGGGCACGGAGCAAATACCGTTCGCACCTGCGATAAAATTCAACGGATTTTTAATAACATTCAAGAGAACTACTGTATTCCGTGAGAAGCGAGAAAAAAGGAACGGTTTTCTCTTCGTTTTCTTTTAACCCATTAACACTAGATTGCCGGATGTTGGGTATATACCTATTTTACCTGAAACGAGTCTTGAGCTGGAGTTGAATTTATTAAAAAAATTGTACTTTGGAAGAACAGAAAATGCATTTGACGAACTGTGAACAACGCTAGTTCAAGACTAATTAATAACAAAAGCAAATAGAAAGAATGAGAGATCTCCCTATTCATACAATTTACAGGGTGAGTCAAATTGTCTCACTCCGGCAATATAGTAATTACAATTATAGTAAATACAAAATTTCTTTAATGCTTCTTTACACTCTTTTAGAATAGAATATGTATATTTAGAATTTCTAAATCGATCATAAAAAATTGCAACATTTTTCTTTTGTTCTACTGATTATATTTGTCACTGCTGTATGAAAATCGTATTCTACTGTTTATTAATGGGTCTTTGTTTTTCCCGTTTAAATAAATAAATAAGTTGAATATAATTATATTGTTACACGACTTTTTGAGTGTTTTCTCGTTAAAAATTCAAAAAGAAAAATTGTGCAGTTAATGGGTTAAACGATCAATTGCCTCCTAGGGAGAGACCACCCAGAGTTTTTCGATGAAGCATGTCTGAAGGGCAGATTTAGGGTTTTTAGGGGATTCGGTGGAGCAACTGGTCATTACAGACGTCGCCCGGAGGAAGTATCTTCTTCGTGGATGCCAGGCAGAAAGGAGTTCAGGTATATTGCGAACAGCTTCGACTCTGAATAGTTTCGTACAGTTCCTGATTACTTTGAAGAAGATACTTTTCAGTAGCCTTCAACTTAGATGAGATAAATTTGAATCCTTTATAAGAAGTTTAAGGAACGTAAGCAGTACTTGCGTTTTAATTATGGCCAAGAAGATTGGATTATTTTAAGAACATTCTAAGGGGAAGTAGAATTTACAACTTTTCGGTTTAATTACTAGAGTTTTTCAGATTCTTCTGAAGATTGAACTACTTATAATCAGGTAATCTCGAGACTTGAAATCAACTTGTAAAACACGAATATCTTGCGAATTTTCATAATATAATGAAAGCTGTATGTCTAGTGACTTCTTAGATGAGTATTGGTTTTTTCGTGTGTAAGAGGGAAAGTGAATTTGATGTATGCAAGTGATTTGTCTAGTGTGTCGTTAGATAGTTTACAGTGTCTATTTTCTGAAGTGTGTTCTATCTAGTGTCCTATCTAGTATATGTCGTATTGTGTATACAAGAACTGTCCAAATCGAAAAGAGTCAGTTGAGTTGAATTAAAAAGAGTAAGTCAGAGACAGCCGAAGAAGAAAGTGAGTGAGTAAAAGAGAGTAAGAGAGACTAACGGTAAAAATCCAATATTTTTATGTTGATCGTAAATTTACAAGAGATGTTATTCCCAATCTACCCACAAGATGCACGCTCTTATCCAAAAGTTTCACCTTTCAACATACACCTATCACTATCTACATTCAGAATGAACACAACAGATATTCTGCGATTTTTTATGCCTTTTATCTTGCTCATAAAAATGATTGTTGCGTTCTAAATTAACTATTACATTAAACTAAACAAATCAACCCTATCGTTTCAATTTTAATACTTGAACAACTCCCGATTGCAACATTATCAACCTCACCAACAGCCACCTTTTTCGCAACACTTTTTCTTAAAATCGGAAAATTTTTCGAGAGCAACGCACCGCTTTCACAGCTAAACCGACATACAAAACAATGATACATCACTCGTTACGAAAAATGCCACGAAATAAACTCCATAAAGTGAAACTAGCTCAAATCGATCACTATCCACCGAACCCCATCGCTTATCCTGTCCCTCAAGATTCTCGAACTTCAAAGAAGCCAGCAAGTTTTCTCAAGAAGATCCACGGCCGCGATTACCTCGAAGCGGATCCTTAGAAACGGCGCGGCATCAATTTCTATCGATTCGACGCCGCAACAGGAGGGCATAGATCACGCTAATCGTCGTGGTAAACACCGAAGAGATCTACGACGGCCACTTAACACGCGTGTACCGCCGCAGACTGTCCAAAGGATGGCCGTGTGTCGCCGTCGGCCAATAGCCGCTCGCGATTCGCGCGGATTTATTGCGCCAAATGATACGTCCACGCAACGATTACGTTTCTGCCCGGCTCTCACCGTTTCCTTTTGCATCCGCGTGCATCGAACACTCGATCGCAACCAAGGACGATCGAGCTCGACTTCGTTGCGCCGCGATTTTTATCGATCGCCGCTGAACAGACGGCGATTCTGTCGCGCACCAATTATTTTTTGGCTCGAAACGCAGACGGTTTTAGACACGGGCCGGGTTCGAGCGAGTTCCGTGCCACGTGGATCGGTTATGGCATACGGTGTTGGCAAAAGTTTTGTCAAACGCAAATAGGTGGTATTTTAATAATCTGGATGGTAATAATAGATTGTAGTGCACGGTGGTGTGATTATTCTAAGGTTACTGTAATGATGCGATTAGTTACTCGATAGGAATGATTGTCTTCTTTGTTGATAATTTTAATAGGTCAGTTATTAACGATTTTTATAGTTTAGTTAGGAGTAACTTTGAGAGTGTTGTGAATAATAGTAAGTCTAATGATTATATTACTCATTACTGGCAACTGCCTCTATTGATAATAATTTTAATTAGTAAATTACTAATAATTCCTATATCTCAGTCAAAGGTAACTCTGACAATTTTCTGAATATTGGTAATCCTAATAATTAAATTATTCATTACTAAAGACTGTTTGTTGCTAACAATTTTAATCTGTCAGTTAATAATAATTATATTTTAAGGATAATTTTAACAGTATCCTGAATGCTAATAATCCTAATAATTAAATTACTCATTACTAGCAACTGCCTCTATTGATAATAATTTTAATTAGTAAATTACTAATAATTCCTATATCTCAGTGAAAGGTAACTCTGACAATTTTCTGAATATTGGTAATCCTAATAATTAAATTATTCATTACCAAAGACTGTCTGTCGGTAATAATTTTAATTTGTCAGTTACTAATAATTCTTATAATTTAGGGGTAACTTTTGACAGTATCCTAATCAACTGCTTCTATTGATAATAATCTTAATCAATCAATTGCTAATAATTTCTAAAACTCAGTTAGAAGTAACTTCGACAGTGTTCTGAATACTAGTAATCCTACTAATTAAATTCCTAATGATATACTTCGCTAGCATTCTGATTATACACGGTTATTCAAAGCTATGTAAATTAAAATTTAGTATTCGTAGCCGAATGGTTTCATTAAAACCTGCGGAGAACCTTCAGTTCCTTTTTCGTGTTACGCATCAGAACCTGCATCCATTTAACCTACACGTTGCCCCTGCAGCAGTCCAATTACAGAAAGGAGATTTCCTCCGGTTGTCCAGTAAAAATAATTTACCGGAATCGTTAAAATCCCGTGCCTCCGTTCGATCTCGACGGTTAAACGACAAAACACGAGCGACAACCGTCAGAACAAATTTTAAACGCCACCAAACCCTCGAAACGTCTCGCAAAACACCGACATCATCGAGGAATGCGTGGTAGAAGGAGAAGCCAGCGCGATTCGCGGCGCCCGCCATTAAATCGGCTTAATAGAGGAAGCGATAAAGCGTATCTTTTCTCGAGCGGTTGAATAAAGACGCGTCGGAAGTGGCCGAGGCAACGCGATCGTTTCCACGAGCTCTGGCCGTCGTAAACAATCGTGTTTTAAACATCGTTTCTGGTTGTGCGCCTAGCTAACGATCGCCTTTGTTGTTGATAATCTAAGTAAGTCAGTTATTAACAATTTTTAGAGGTTAGGGGTAAGTTTCACGGTAATCCGAATAATTAAGTTGCTCATTACTAAAGACTGTTTGTTGCTAACAATTTTAATTTGTCAGTTAATAATAATTATATTTTAAGGATAATTTTGACAGTATTCTGAACGCTAATAATCGTAATAATTAAATTACTCATTACTAGCAACTGTTTCTATTAATAATAATTTTAATCAGTCAATTACTAATAATTCCTATAACTCAGTCAGAGGTAACTCTGACAGTTTGACTGGATATTTTTTTTGTATAATTGCTTTTCATTCATCGAAGTAATTTTCTCATTTCGATAAAGATAAAATATAGAAATTTATTTTCAATTATGAATAACACAATTTTCTTCTCTCCCTTTTCTGTGCAATTGCTTCTCATTCATTGATACTTTTATTTCTTCCTTAATCATTCTTTTTTTTAATTTTGTTGCATGTAATTACTTATGGCACGACCTAATGAATATTTAAGAACATTTACTTGAATTTTCTACATTCAAACGAAATTTTCAACGATCATTTTGCCTTTCCTTAAATCGAGAAACGGTCAGACAAGCTTGGTTGCATTTCCCTAGCTCGAAACTTTTGCTCGACAGTGTACGTTCTCTCTGCGCGAGGATTTCAGCTTCCAGCTTCGTTTCACGCTGTTTAATGAACGCACACGATGCTGTGCGTATCTTTACGATGTTCGAGAGAACATATAAACGTGTTGAGAGAGCATATACCTTTCCCAGAGATGCTAGCAACGAAATCTATTGAAGCACTCCGGCGTGATATTCATTGCAGTGAAAATAAATATCCGGATACACGTATGCGCAATTTGTATAATTAGTTCTCCCGCATGTTGCGTCTGACTTGTTCAAAATGTACCGACGCTGTGAATAAGAGGATGTAGGATTACATTAAAAAGAATTAATTTGACCTCTCCAAATTGGGTTACTGGGAAAGTTTCGTTCATCATTAAAATTTAGCAGAAAACTATATTTTTGGAGCTGAACTGCACGAGGAACTAACGTTTCATTAATACAACATTTGATTTACAATTTTATTGTTAATCAAGTTTCATAAGCAAAATTATTATACTTAAGCAAATTCGTAAAATTCCATACTATTAGTATAGTTCAGATATAATAACGATACTCGACAGTTGCAATAAATTTTGATTTTAATTGTTTTGAAACAAACTCTAATATTCAATGACAGTTAAAATACACTTTACAAAAGTGAAATTTGTACAATACCTATTTAGTACTCTGTTAACATATATGAGAAACGATCAAAGGGTCCAAAAATGTATAATTCCATAAAAAGAAAATATTTATGACCTTCGTACGTATACAAAGAAATTAATTACACTAAATTACATTTCCCTTCAAAACATACAAAATATTTGCTCGATACTTTTCTTCCATATCTCTTCCACGTCTTAAGACATTTACTCAGGGAGATTTAAAATCGGACACCCTGTATACTTAACCGAAGAATCGTTTCGTTTCGCAGTTCAATTTCTCTCCCCATCTAATTTCCGCGCGCGCACATATTAATAAGCTCGCGATCCGTGGATCGTGAGGCTGCGTTGCTCGTCGAGGTGGATATGGTAATTAGATTCTCTCGCGGGGACGTCATCGCTATAGCCGGTTCCCCCCTTCTTCCTCCTTTCTCCCGCGCCCGGCATTATCCTTCTCTATTCCGTTTCCTCCCTTCCAGGCTCGCGCCCTCCTTTCCTCCATTCACGGGCGCACACGCAGATTACTCTCGCCGTCTTATGGTAGTAAAATTCGCCCGTTGGCCGGTTTCCGACCGTTTCCTATTCATACGGCCGAACCGTCATTATCTTTGAGGAGAAAGAGGCGCCCCGGTCCCCCCCTCTGAGGAATACACCGATGAAGAAGAGAGAGAAAGAGAGAGAGAAATAGAAAGAAAGAGAGAGAAATAGAAAGGAAGAGAGAGAAGTCAGAAAGGGAGAGCAAGAATGAGAAAGACAGAGATAAATAAAGAGAAAGAAAGAGTGAGAAAGAGAGAGAGAGAGAGAAGTGGGAAAGAGTGAGAAATAGAGGAAGAATGAGAAAGAGAGAAATAAATAAAAAGGGTGGGAGAAGAAAGAAAGAGAAAGAGTCAGAGAGAGAGGAGAGAAGGAGAAAGAGAGAGATAAATAAAAAGAGAGAGAAAGAGGAAGGGAGAGAGGGAGGGAGAATCGGTCGTAGAAAGAGGGACGAGGATCGAGGTACCGGCGTGTGCAAAACGGAGAAAAGAGAAAGAGAAAGGGAGACGTACGGACGAATTACTCGTTTGACGGCCTTATAGAGATTCATGAGAAGCCGATGGGAAGTGGGCAACGATCCAGACCGTGTATACCTTCTTCGGGTACGATGACAAAAATACGAACCAAGCGGGGGCGTGGTAGCTCCAGGGCACTCCAAACTCTGCTCCCGGCACTCTTGATCTCTCACCGATTTCGTAAAATCACCATCGACCGTCCGAATTTCACGCGAACTACCCGTGGAACAGACGTGCGTTTTCTTCTTTCTGTTCACCAATGCAGGTTGGATAATCAGACGATCAGTAGATGGAATAAAATGCTCTCAGTTTCCCATTTCTACCAACGGTGTACCAAAGGAGGATGAGTTCTTTGGCGAAACGATTTCACGAGCGAAACAGGCGAATCCGCGAGCGACTACGGGAGAGGAAACGCGTGTTCCGTTCACCGGGAGCACAGAAACGGCACTGTACGTTGCAAATGCTGCACGATGCTGGTGATCACCACACCACCACCACCGCCGTCATCGCGATCAGCATCAACCACCACCACCACCACCGGCCATCGCCACCCGGCTGTGTCGCGCCATCGTTCACCAGCGCGCTATCGTCATCATCATCGGAGGCAGGCCTCGTTTCATCCTACGCAAGAAGTTTCGGTCTGCCTCCACATTTGTCGGTGAACAAGCACGCGTGCTGAGCGTAGTACGCGTTCAGAGGCGTGTGCTGGAATCTACTTCTGCGCTCTACCTTTAATTCGCGCGAACTTCGTGCTTCTTTTTCTACCTTTCCTTATGGCGTTGCTTTCTATTCTTGTTGCCGTCGTATATCATTTTTGGTGTCCTTGCTCTACTTTCGTGGCGGTTCAGAATTACTTTTTACTGCCCTTGCACTGATTTTTCCATTTCAGGTGCTTTTGTTGATTTGGTATTTTTTTTTTTTTTTTAGCGAAATTGCTTTGTTTTCTGGGTAACATTTGTTTCTTCACTGAAGGGAGTTTTAATTTGGTGTTGGAGGTGTTTTTAATGTTCATAAAGAATCGTCGAACGATGCGAAGAGAAGCAGAATCAAAGCTGCAAGCTCAAAGATTTTGTAATAGAAAGAGTAGATTATTATAGTAATAAAGATACATTATGCGAGGTGAAAAAATACTATCATCTCATGGTAATTTTGAAACTGAACGACAAAATTGTATGCCAACAGTGACATATCTTTTCGTCTGTTTAATCAAAATATGTCTATTAAGGTCAAAATAAAATTTGTCTGACCAACGACTGTCTTATTCTACTTATTCTACTTTTCTCAACTTCTTGACTCCTGGTTTACGGACATTCCTTGACGTTAGATTTATGGACATGTCTTGTATATGTTTTTAATATTAACGTATACTGAGAAACAAACACACATTGCACAGAATTTGAAATTGCAGAGCTGAGAGGGAAATAAATTTCATTCCATCGTTTAAGTTACCATTAAACTATTTTAAACATACATTTATTAACCCTTTCGCTACTAGGGCCTCAGAAGACAAATCGCCACCATAGCCCAGACGTTTTACTATTTAAACATCATATCAATGGTCATTAATTTTTGTGGTATATATTTATAACATTCTAACTAAGTGAAATTAGCGATTTTACACACCGAGCCACATAAGTGACACTGTGTGTCACATATTTCTAACGTCGGGCTCAGGTAAGAAAATCGGGTCGTCACATATACGTGACGCTGGTAGCGAAAGGGTTAATATTCTAATCACTTCATTTTATTTTATTCACACCTGAGCCCCATCATCCGCTCGACTAAATAAATAAAAATAGAATTCTCCCCACAGCAATAGTAATTGTTTTTGGACATTTCCATCTTGAAATACGAAACCCGTCAAATTGACAGGTCCCCTGAAGCTAGCGTTAAAAGAGGCGGCCTGTTCACGTGGTTCCTGACCTGCGTAAGCGTGTGTGGAGCCAGTCGCGTGTACTCCTCGAGAGCGGGTATTGCGTGTCCACGAGTGGCCCCTCTACCCATTCGACTGGCCTCCGCTCACCGGTCCTTCTACGGCAACACTCGACTCCGTACAACCTGACTTCGCCGTTGTGTCCTCGTCGTCGATCGTTGGCGAGCCGATATTTCGTGCGTGCACGCACCAGCCACGTCGCGGAAAACGGTACTTCTCCGCGTGCTCGCGCCGCTAAATTCGGTGCTTTGCGTTCCGAGTATCGGAGGAAAACGCGGTTAAGCGATTTGTCTTTGGGATCTTCGATCGTGGCGACCTGCCTGCCCTCACCCACTAGGAATCTGTGATGCCAGACTGAGGTCGGAAGTTCTCGAGAACACCCCCTTCCACTACGCATACTAACGCACGAGCCACGCATACGTGAGCTCAGTGTTTCAGGCGACTTCTGGAAATAGAGAGAGAAAAAACAAATGGAAGTTTTTCTCTCTCGATCTTGAAGCGCTAAAATCCAACCAATGTGGAAAGAAAACTTGCGGCACAGGCTTGACGGCTCTTGACTGCTCATTATACTTATTTTTCGGCATACAAGGATGATCTTGTAATGAAAAAGAAATTCGACAAAATTTTTGTAGCAGAGAAACAAAAAAAAAACGCCCCTATCCATAGACAATCACTCTTTCGCCTTCAGAATCGATCGATCGATGTCACAAACAATTATCATTCAACCTTCTCGTTCACGCACACCCTTGCGAGTGTTTCTTTGAACGTGTTCGTGTTTACACACTGCTTTAATCGAGATCCCCGCGAATCGTTACGCAGGAAGAGATAGACCGGTAGCGGGTCGGTGCAAATGAATGGCCGGCAATTAATAATTCATCGTTCGAGCGGCGCGATTGAGCTCGCTGAAAGGCCACGCACACGCGTACGCAGGTAAGAACGAGTGATCAATCGACACGTTCGCAAAGGACGCGTGCCATAATCGTGTAACGAGCGTCTATGTTGCTCGTACTCACAGTGCGTGACAAAATGATGGCACAGCCTATGATTTAGAGTGTTTCTCGAGTAACTTCAAAGTATATCTGGTATGTCTCGGAAAAGAAACATCGTACAATTAACCCTTTGCACTCGAGAGGTGATTGTCAGTCGTTTTTTGATGATTTATGGACGGGAGTGTACGTACAGTGGCTCCAAAAAATATTCGTACACTATGTTACAAATAAATTGATTTAACCCTGAAATTCTGAGTCTAATAGAAGTATTTGATAAAACTTTGTGGGTGTGTAGATCGTAATAGTATACCTATGAATGAATCTCTTCTTTTCATTTAAATGCCATTTTAAAGGGGTGAAACCAGCGTTGAAGTTTCTGAGTTTTCTCTCAGTTTTTAAACATAACTTTGTAATAGTACTTGATGAAGCAAAACGTTTAATTTTTAATACCCGATCGCCCTGCCATAAAAAAAGAACACGGGAAGGCTTGTATTCAAAGCGTGAAAAATCGCTGGAACTTTGAGATTCGTTATCAGCCCCCTTAAAAAATATTTTGCCGCCAAAAAAATTACTCCACGCAGGACACACCATGCTCTGTACATACATAAAGTTTTATTGAAATCAGAATTTCAGAAGTAGATGAATTTCCTTATAATACAGTGTACGAATACTTTTTGGAGCCACTGTAAGCAGGAGCATCAGAGAGAATGCGTGCTCGACGGAGGCACGCGATGACTACTAATTTTCAGGACGCGTTCCTTACAATGTATCTTAGCACCGGCGTCAGCTGCTCGATTATTTATGGCGCATTCTGCGCATGCCAGATTTAGCTCCATTTATATTGTGTATCCGATTTGCGAATAGAAATTACTGGCTCGTTTCAGTGGAAATTTCTGTCCGCCCATCAATTTTCATAAATGCTTACAGACATTTACTTTATGATTAAATCGCGTATACAGATGAAATTGAACGTGGTGATGAAATTGATTTATGTTAATTTTCAGTTGCAAATAGTACAATAAATATTATGCTTCGCTTTAAATTTTTGCGTATTATATGAATTTTGCAATTTTCTACGCATTCTACATTGAAATTTCTCGTAAACGTATAAAAATCTGTAGACTATCCATGACGTGAAGAAATTACAATTTCTGAGAAATAAAGTTTCGTTAATAATTTAGAAATTTTATTTCAACAATGTGGTTGATATGACACTCTTATCAGCTGTTCTTCTAAACAATTCTTCGCCTCCTCTTATAGGAAATCAAATAGAAAAATTATTATAAATATTATAAATAATTAATATAAATAAATATATAATAACGATTATAAATTAATTCATTTTTCGAAGAAAGAAAGTCATTTATGGAACGACATTCTTTCAAGGGATTGACGAAACAAATCAATTAAGTGGCACTCGATCATGCAGCACGTGACTATACCTGATCCGAGATCGCGTAATTCGATCATCGATCACGGTTATAAAATACGCGTGTGCCGGGAGCTGTAAACAAGGCACGTACAGTGGCGACCGTAACTTAAAAAAGCGTGAACAAAGCATAAAACGTAGCCTCAAAATATATTGAAATAATTGGCAGAATTTCCAAATAAACCACGTTGTCGCGACCATGAACGTTTATAAAAGTACAAATTTGCACGAAAATTCCCCTGACCATCGGTCGACCTCATAGTTCGTCGAATCTTCCTTGTTAAACTCTCGTGCATCGTTGAACGTTTCAGGTCGGCGTGAAGTATGTCAGCGTGAATTCACGAGAACCATACGTGACACTCGTAACGATTACTAATCACGTTCGCCGACGATGCACGCACGTGTAACAGTCCTCTGCCAGCCGGACAGATCTGTGTTAAATAAGTGCACAGGAGCTGGAACTACGGTAGCCTAATAATAACCGGCTGGAGCAGAGGTCAGGCCGCATAATGGGCTCATATGTCACGCGAAATTTACATAAATGCACTGCTCGAGGTAACTAGATCGCAGATCGTCGTTGCACGATGCTCGGACAGACTTACAAATCGGCTGCTTGGATTCGTAGATCCCCGTTCAGTGGAACGGAAATCGTGTTCGTACTTTATATTCCTAATGTTTCATCAACCCTTTCTTCCTCTGCTTGTTTAGGTCGACGCGTAATCAAATACTTTTTCCCAGTTTTTAAGTGAAATCTTAAACACGTGAAAGTAGGTTCAGAATGTTACAGTAAATACGGATGGTTTTGTGTAAATTTTCGGTTAATTCGTGACTTCGTGTTAATAAAAGACAAATTGAAATTGCTGCTTTTATGATTTTAACACTAGATTTAAGGACATTTCTTATTTATCTTTTTCTAATATACATATTCTAAGAAATAGGTATACATCGTACAGAATTTAAAACTGCAGAGCTGAGGGGGAAATAGATTTGAGTGTATTTGTATCAGTCTATCGATAAAAGTCAACAAAAATCGTTAAAAATAATAGTAATTATTTTTGTGAAGTTTGAAACCCGTCAAATTAACAGATCCCGTGAATCTAGTGATAAGAGTATATGTAAATTATGACTTTAGAAACTGTATAGTGAGATACACCGTGGAATTTTTTAAATTATAAATATCTATGGTTCAATTTCTGTAGCACGTTATCTATGTCAAAAGTAAATATTTAGAGAACTACTCGTATATTTATTCATAACATCGTTTATCTCTTTAGTTTACTTTTCGCGTTAACTATTTCACAGAACAAACTTGTAAATCTATATGAAAAGTAAAGAAGTTAGTTAATCTTTTACATTCTTCATTAACGAAATAAAATATTCTATGATCACCTAAATAAAGATTACTTGTCTCTAAGACACTGATACTTATTATACAATTTCAAAGTTTATCTATTAATCAACTTTTACATGCTTAGTCTGTAAATTTTGTGATGTTTCCTTGCACGAAGGTCACTGCTTCGAGCGATATCGTATGTGTACCGTAAACAAACATTAAACTGTCAATTATGCGAAGAAATTCATTGTAATCAATTCGTTAGCGATGCATCCATGCTAAAATGAACCGGTCAGGAGTTGCGTATCGAAGATAAAGCGTTAAAAGATCATAAAAATTCTAGCATCCGCCATTATTCCATTGGATCTCTCTCTCTCTCTAACAGTAACGACAACAGAATCTTGTTGCACCCCATAAAGTCGAAAGCATTTTCTCAACACGATCCAGAGATCGAACGATCGAAAATCGTGAACCACACGGCGCGTGATTCATCGCAGGTAAATCCAGATCGTCGATGTTTGTCTGAGCGGGCGGGCTACTCGCGCTCGTCCGAGCGTATCGTGGCTATTTCTACTGTCGGCCAGTGACGAGGACGGAGCGAAAAGTTGGTCAGCTATACAGCGTTGGCAAGTGGCAGGCGGTATTCCTAGGTGGCCGATCTGGGACAAGGACGCGTGTGCGCGATTTGTGCGTAAGACCGGCTTCGCACGGCGATTCGTGAATCGGGATTCGCGCGTGCTAGCGGATAATCGTTCGAGGCATCTGCGAGGCGAACCGATTCATAGAATGACAGGTGTCAAGCATTTTCTAGACTGCTGTCAACGAAGAAAGTTGGAATAAAAGCGGCAAAGTTCAGCCAGAGGTGGTAACGAAGAGACGGTTGATATTATAAAAAAAAAGGAACAGAAATAAATGTAACGTCGATGGGGTCAAACGTGTTGTCTTACTCTTGAGTTTTATTATAATTTTAATACGCGTGCTAGCGGATAATCGTTCGAAGCATCTGCGAGACGAACCGATTCATAGAATGACATGCGTTAAGCATTTTCTAGACTGCTGTCAACGAAGAAAGTTGGAATAAAAGCGGCAAAGTTCAGCCAGAGGTGGTAACGAAGAGATGGTTGATATTATAAAAAAAAAGGGACAGAAATAAATGTAACGTCGATGGGGTCAAACGTGTTGTTTTACTCTTGAGTTTTATTATAATTTTAATGGGGATTATTAAACCGAATGGGGAGATCTCCCATTCTTTCATCTGCTAATGATTCTATTTACTTTTGTTATTAGTTAGTTTAGAAGAGCAGAAAATGCATTTGATGAACAACACTAGCTCAAAACTAACTAATAACAATAGTAAATAGAATCAGTGGCAGAGGAAAGAATGGAAGATCATCCCATTCGGTTAGCTAAGTGTTAACAGCATAGATATACGTCAACAGGATACCTTTCTTTATGTTTTATTATTATTTTTTTTTATGTGCTTCTTTCGTATTTTACGTTTCTCATGTATCTTTTATGTCAACCATAGCATAGCACAATACTGTGTTTTATATTGTCCTGTCGTCTTAAACTTTTGTCCGCCACTGTATACCTTCCACAAATACCATCGAAGAACAGAGGAACTTTTATTCACCTCTGGCCCCGATAAATTCGTCCCTGAGGAGTATAAAAATCGACCAAGCAGACGAAGCAAGATGAAAAGAGTGCAAGCAACAGACACGAAAATATGGTTCACAAGATGTCACGGACAGGAGAAAGCGTAAACTGAGCCGACCGTTCTTTAATTTTCCACGATCTATCGATCCCAAACGAATGCCTTCGTTCGACAAGAATTATTTTTAACCGGCCCAGTCGGAGAAACAAAACGCGTGCACCGTATGCTGCCTGTCTCTCTCTCTCTCTTTCTCTTTGACAAACAGAAAAAATCGTTTCCACGGCCCGACCTCCGGCTTTTGTTCGGTCGCTGTCGAAGAAATTGTGCGGCGCAACGCGGAGAAGAGAAAACGTTCCTCGTCGAGACTGGATCGAAACGAAGAGAGAGAGAGAAAAAGAGAGAAAGGGTTGAGAACAGAGGAGACAGAGACAACAGGCCATTGTCTTGTCGCTCTTGGTCGTACGTCTTCCTGCTGTTACGTCACCATTGTTTACTCCAACCCCGAGCAACTCCCTTGTGCACTTTTATTTCGTCACTTCGATACCCATTGTGCAACCCATTCGCCCTTTTACGGCGATCCTTAACAGGCTCCCGGCCATGGTGTGGCCTCGTCAAACAGATCGATCACTATTTTTACCGGCACAACTGCTAATGGACCGTGAAAATAGTCGTTAACCCTTTGGTAACCCGTGTTCGAACCGTTGGCGAACCCTGAAATTTCCCGTTTCAACAGTGTAGGTGTGCCCTAATTCGGACGGTGTTTGAGTTTACGCGGGGAATCGGTTTTATTTGCTCAAGCAAGAGCAATTTCATTGGCTGGGTACTTTGAAATATGTTTGATAAAGAGGATCCAGTTAAAAAGTTGTATACTTTACGACCGAGTTCCATAGAAGTCTCTGAATCTTCTCTCACTTTTTAAACATAACTTTGTGATGGTACTTGACGAAGCGAAATCTTTCAAATAGAAAATGTTTAATTTTTAATACTCTATCGCTCTGTCATAAGAAAAAGAACCTAGAGAAGCTTGTATTCAAAGCGTGAGCAATCACTGAAACTTTTAAATTCGTTATCAGCCCCCTCAGAGGATATTTTGCCGCCAAAAAAAATTGCTCCATGCAAGACACACTATGCTTTGTACACGCATAAAGTTTCATTGAAATCAGAATTTCAGGATTAGGTGACTTTTCGGAGTCACTGTGCGAGTTTCTCATCCATTTCGCGAGGAAGAAAGTTATAGTCGATCGCAGTTTTTCACTGTAGATGGTAAAAGCAAATATTGGTAGGTGCAATAATTAGCATAAAAGCTATAGGTGACAGTGCAATTGTTTAATAGTGAAGTATATCGATAAAACAAGAAATAAACGAAATGAAATCGAGGAAACGTAACTTCTCTTGTCACACTGCGTTAAATTACGTTAAAAGTTAAAAATTTATAAGTCGCAAAGTTTGTAGTCAGATCTCATTTCAAAAGGAAGATTCATAACAATCTGATCGATTTTATGATTCACTGTTCATTGAAAGCTACCCAATCGTATTCGAACCTACTTGCAACGCGCTTGATCCCTGCTCGTTGGGTTCACGATGTTCCAGCAGCCACGACGCGATGTCAAAGGTCAGCATCGCGGCGTTCAGCGTGTAACGACAAATTGAAAGCGGCCTCGCGAGAGCCAACGCTGCTAGGAGAGATCGTTCGCTGCAAAGGAGGCTTGAACGCGTCGTGGGACATTTAAAGGCCCGTTTATACGTATCGTCGACGTCGACGAATCGCGTTAATCACCAGGTATGTTATTAATAACGATAACGAACGTGTAACTAATATTCATAAGTCATAAATTCAGAGGAGAATGCATGCGCGAGGCAGAAAGAGCATGATTGTGAGAGCAGCAAGAATGTCGAAGTTGTTAAGTTGAAAAGTTGTTTGTACGTTACTATCAAACTATTTTTAATATAACTAAGAACTTTACCTTGTTACGCCTATACCTTAACACTATTCCTACCACGACCTGTTAAATGAACGTTTTTAAAATTTCAATTAGAATTTTACATATACAACGTAATCGAACCGCCTTTAACACTATTCCTACCGACACTTCACGTGTACTTATTCCTACCGCGACATTCCCACGTAAGACAGACTACAAATTTTTCTCAGAAAATAAAGAATGAAAAAAAGAGTGAATATTAAAAAATGTATTATACGTATATTTGAGGAAAAGTCTAAAGTTTAAAGGCGATTCAATTACGTTGTGTATATGAAATTCTAATCAAAACTTTAAAAACGGTCATTTGACCGGTCGTGGTAGGAATAGTGTTAAACTTTTAGACTTTTCTTCAAATAAACCTATAATACATTTTTCAATATTCACTTCTTTTTTCATTGTTTAGTTTCTGAGAAAAATTTGTAGTCTGTCTTACGTGGGAATGTCGCGATAGGAACAAGTATACGTGAAGTGTCGGTAGGAATAGTGTTAACCCTATCATTTCTCCCTAACAAATAAATTAAATCCTACGTAACCGTGTTTTCGGTGTACTCGGCTCGCACACGTGGTTCGTCGACAGCATAAATGGACCTTAAACGGTTCGAACGGTACGGGGGACTAGAAATCGCGAAGGAAATCAGGCGTAATTATGACATTCCGCTTGACAATGTGGACGTCGTCCGTTTGCCGGTGAAAGCTTTCGCGCGCCGCGAACGGAAGTTGTCCGCGTCCCCGGCCGCCTGCCATGTACGGGCCCGTTTTTCCAAAGATTACGGACAAGCCGGCCGACACTTTCCAAGAACAGACTTTCCAGGCCGATTTACCAATTCGGGAACAGAAGTCTCTATCCTGTCCACGCTTTTCATCGTCGTTCGCGCAACGACCACCGTTTCCATTCGTAGAAACACGCTCCTTTCTCGGGTGTCACTATGGGATGTACTTTGACACGTGAACAACGACGGATTTATGGTGACTCTTGAAGCTCGTAACAAAAATTTTCTTCTCTTCGTTATTATATTATATTTCGTTCGATCGATGAAGCGTGTTATAAAATCACTATTCCTACCACAACCGGTCAAATGACCGTTTTTAAAATTTCGATTACAATTTCATACATACGATGTAATTGAATCGCCTTTAAACATTTCCTCAGATATACTGTATAATACATTTTTCAATATTCACTTCTTTTTTCATTGTTTATTTTTTGGAAAAAATTTGTGATCTGTCTTACGTGGGAATGCCGTGATAGGAATAGGCATACGTGAAGTGTCGGTAGGAATAGTGTTAATGATCGATGGTAGGTTTTTGGTGATTTGTAAACAGAAGGATGTTTAATTTACAATTTTTTTTTTCTTTGTCAGATTCTTTCTTTTTTATACTGCTGGATTTTGTAAAATTTCAGCGCTTCGATAGTGAAAGAGAATTTATTCGGTAATTCTACATTATGGTGGTTTAAAAAAATAAAATTTGATTTGATGAGTATTGATTGAACATTTAATGGGTGAATTCGAAATATTCCTTTGGTCGTGTTTATAAAAATATGAATGTGCTTAAACGTCCACAGTTTAGTGATGATGAATAAATTTATTCAGAGATGAAATTAATACTTTGAATGTGATTATGATCATTATCAATCAATGCGGAACATACGCATGATAAACAGTCAAGTTCATTTAATTTTTAATTTTGTTAATAATAATTTATGCAATTCGAAGATTTTTAACCGTTTCATCAATAAGATACATATTGCACGTACGTGTCACAATTTATCGTGTTGATAAATAGATAAAATAAATTTTTATGGAAATCAACTCAAATGAAACAAATAAATGCAAAGCAGATAAAATACGTGTGACACAAATTACTCGAAAAATGATTGTTTATCCTCTGAGTATAACTAATAAACAAATTAACCGAAACCTGAAAACTCGTGAAAGTATCGTTTAGTGAAAAATAATCACCTCTCGAGAGCAAAAGGGTTAAAGTATTAAAAGATTCGCTCGAAAGAACATTGACTGGCGACCTTTGATTGCAGCAAAAAAAAAAAAAAATTCGCTATTCCAAAAAAGCGTTTCGTTCCACTTACAGAGAAAACGTTCCACCTAACTCTTCGTCCACGTCGAGGCACGTCGCATGTTTGACAGTTAGCTCCGGTTTTACGTCGGAACTGCGATCGAATTGCAGCCGGCGGGAGCGATATATAGGGGAAACAAAGCGAGCACCGGGGGATCGGAGTAACGTAAACACAATCACGCGCACAATTGGCTGTCGTAGAATCAGAGATCGCCGGAGGCTCGTGCCTCGGCGAGGAATCGCGCGAAAACTATTAAAGCTCCGCTCGTCTCGAGGCGTCTCGACGCCAAGAATAAACCGACGCCAGCCCCACCATCGGAATCACCTTCTCTACGTTCTTTACGTTTCTGTCCCTCTTTCAGGAATTAACTCTCCGCGTTGAAGAGTCTCAGACTCGTTAAACGATACTACAACAGCTCCACGCTGCTTTCGAGTGTAAAGGGTTAAGCTGAGAGTTACAGGTTTTGGTACTGCAGCGGAACTCCGTTTATCCGAATTGAAAATTTGTATATTCTAATCACACGACATCGAATTTATTCTATGCTTTGATACGCCGTTTACTTTAAATTCTATGTTTTCACTTTAAAATAAATATATGCACTGCAAATTTGTATAATATTAATAATATATAATTTAACATTAATTATGTTATATTACATATATATTATATATTTTATTACTGCTAATGTATTATTATATAATAATAAATATATTATTATACATTTTATTACTAATAATATATTATATATAATATTTATTCAATTTTTATATTTATACTACAATTAATGTTTTTGAATTAAATTATAGTTTGTGTATCGATTTACTGGCTTAAAAATTCGCCAAACAATATTTTATAGGTTTCTAAGTATAATTCAGATTGAATCGATCTTTTGTTCGAATAAGTAATCGCATAATTGTTTCGAGGTAACTTCTAGTCAAGCAGGACGATATATAATTAGAATAATGGCTTCCAAAACATTTTATTCCATTTGTCTGTCTAACCATAAAGCAAATGCAATAAAATTCTTTGCGGAAGAACTCGAAGAGAATAAGAAAACAAACCACATAAGTCTAATCCTCCCGTGCCATGAAATTTAAAGAAGAATTTGAAGGAAGCATTCGCGAGTCTGAAACCATCGTGGAATTCCAGGTTGATGTTACGTAAAGTTTCTAAAATTGGTCCAAAGAATATCGCCGACCCGAATTGTCCCGGAAGTCACGGAGATTTATAGAGGATCTCGCGTTCTCCTTCGGACAGGGAAAGGATTCTGAGCTCCGGAAACTTTTCACGTTCGCTCGTGGATCACGTAGCTCATCGGGTCTTTAAAGTAGATCGTTTGTAAAGCGAGAACAGCGCTCGTGGAATTCATATTTTCGATCGCGTGGGTGCACCATCGAGCGTGGGTGCGCATAACGTCCACCATCTCGCTGTTTCAAGGTTCTACCTGAAGGTTCAACGCTAGATCGCGGATGTTTATGCGTTTATAGGAAGTTGAAATGTTTTGAACGGCACAGAATGTCTGTAACATTCGCAGAGATACAAAATATTTAAACTAACGCAAAGGAGACCTCTACAAAGTAATAATATACAATGCAATTTGTAACTGTAAATTCTAATATATTTACTTAAAAATATTATAATATTAAATTTAATTAAAAATATTTAGTTGAAAATATTATAATATTAAATTTACTCGAAAATATTATTATATTAAATTTACTTAAGAATATCATAATATTAAATTTACTTAAGAATATCATAATATTAAATTTACTTAAGAATATCATAATATTAAATTTACTTAAAAATATTATTATATTAAATTCTAATATATTTATTTAATATTTTTAATACTATATTGTCTTTTACGATATGTACACATATTATTTGTTCTCAGTCATTTTGATATATTTCAGACCTGTCCTTATTGCCATCTATCAAAAATCGGCACAAACATTCAGGACAACCCAACAGTTTACCAAATCGACTTCTTCAGCGTATCTTTACTATCATTTCAATATTAAATTTACAAAATTATATAATACCCGCACGTGTATCGTATTACGCATCCAATGGGTTTCCCGTTTAAACAAATAAATAAATAAATAATTAAACGGTTGAAAGCAGCATCGTACAAATAGCGAATTCACCTTTCAATCGAACGATTCCACGTTTCATATTGCAGCTCATCCCAATGGCGAATGAAAAAGTGATCGAACCGCGAGCTTTTAATGCCAGAAATCGCAATAAACCGCTATTGTGAAATTCATGAATTTACAGTGGCCAGACCCGATGTATGCTTTCAATTACGCTCTGAATATGAAAGAACCGTCTGCGAGCAGAGCCAGAGCATTTATCGGAGGCGGAGACAACAGAGGGATGAGAAACTGTTGGCAGCGTGACGTGGCACGTCAATAGCAGGAAGAAAATCTGCGTCAGATTGACGGGATATAAATGCGACTCGAAAACGGAACCAATATAATCGATCCTGTTCCCAGGGCAGTGACCAACGTTCGCGTTTTCCATTTTCTGTCGCGAAATTGAATAAGTTATCGCGTGTCAGAGTGTTGCGTTTAACATTCCTTCAAGATTTAATAGTTAATAAAATAAATATTCTTTTTGTTAAAATTTGAGTACAGAAATATTACGAAGCAAAAATTAACCGAAAATCCACTTAACGTACCTTCTGAAGGGTTTTTTTTTTAAGAACCTTCTGAATTGCTATGTCTGGCGATTTAGAAAGTAAGAAACTGTTAAAATACGGCAGAAAAGAGCTAAAGGATCCCGAACAGGGTCGAAGGAATTTCTTCTTTTTATTTACGCTATTGAACCTCAAATTTGCATATTAACATTGCAAATACATTGCTACTTAAGAGTTAATTACATAGAAAGTCAGAAGTAACATTCAGTACTTGTTTATATATACTAAGAAGACTATCCTTACAATTACTGCGTGTATGCTTTCTTACTTCTAAAATTTTTTGAAATCCATCATCTAAAATATTCGAAAAGATGACCAGGGCTACTTGAAACTCGTAAATGAAAGATAACACAATTATAAATGGAACGAAGAGAAATAAACACCCATGCCCCTCAAAGAAACAGCGAAAACTTCTGTAGAGATCTACACTACCGAATCTTCTCCTTCGTTTACTCGTCGCTACATCAACGTTTCGTGTTTCACGCCGCCATCGTCTCGTTCGCAGCCCCGCGAACAAACCACACGCGGACGTAACCATCGCCGGCAATTCGGGTCACAGCTTTATTGGAAGCATGGGCCGATCGTTAACGAAACGAATTGAATCGTAGTCGTCTCCCGTTTCTTTTTCCACCGAGCACGGAGTCGCGGTGACGTAACCGTTCCGAATATTCGAAACGGTTCGCTGAACGAGGACAGGAGCGGCGTGGGCGACGATTCGTTCCGTTTCGTTTAACGTAGGTCGGAACTTTTGGCCGGGCGAACGGGACTCAACAAGCAGGATTCGTTCCTTGTCCTTTCTTAATTTCGCTAACGCAAAGTTTAAAGGCGACGTTGAAGATTCACACCCTTTCAATTCTTTGCTCTGGAAAGGCGACCCTCTATTTTCAGGAATTTCCAACCGCAGTTTATTTCAGCACATAACACTTAACCCTTTGTAAGAGTCTTTTATTTCGTGAGTATTTTGTAACGCGAGAGAGCAGTCTTGGTGTCACAGACGATGGATAAAGACGAAAGTGTATATATTCGAATAATAAAATTATAACAACTTTGCACTTGAGAAGTGACTGTTAGTCTAACGATACTAACTTGAAAAATTTTCGAATTCAGAATATTTATTAGGATTTGCCTATGTTAAACAAGATTTAGTTTAGGTAAGCAATATACTGAAATTTACGTATATGACTGTTTAACTCTTAGCTATCAGACTCTGAATCTGATTAATAAATAAACTAAAGTCTGAAAATTTGAGAAATTATCATTTGGCAACTAACAGTTGCCCCTCGAGTGCAAAGAGTTTCCCCTGTGACGCCATGATGGTCACTGGTGACCGGAGCGCTTCAACTACTTACAATCGTAAGAGTTGAATAAAAATTGACAGTTAGTGCATTTTTAATATTGCCGCTAATTAGAGGATACTTTGAAGTAAAAAGTGCCCCATTGAACGATAAAAAACTTTTATCAAAACATTGAAAATAAAAGATTAATTTCTATGAAATATTGCATCAAACGATGTACTCTCGTACTGAGCGAAATATATGATTTTGGTGTGGCAGTCAAAGGGTTAAGACGGTTCCCCTCTCGCGAATCTCGTCGCTCACAAAACAGTGAAACTGTTCGCGACGACGCGACGCGACGGAAGGAGCTCTTATTCCTATTCGATTTCCTTCCGTCGCGGACCTTGCGCGGCCATTACAGTTCGACCTTTGATCTATTTCCGGCCGAACGGTGTGTCGCCGCGATAAACCGCCGTTTCACCTCCGGCTGCCAGGACGTATTTCCGGCGGCGTTAGTCATCCAGTTTAAATACACCGCGTTAACTAGCAAGTTTTCGCCTCCACCCTCCCTCCCCCCTACGAAACACCCACCCTCCTCTCAAGCCACCTTTCTTTCACTCTGCTCCCGGCCAAGTTGTATTTCTGACTGCTTCTCGCCGACAGATCGAGGTTAATTGGCTACCATTAGCACGAAAATTAGCGCGAATTAGCCATCCCCCCCCCTCCTGGAGTTCCTTCGCTTGAATTACGGGCTCGTGAGTTTCGGTCTATCGGTTAATTAATCGCGCGGAAACGAAGCGACGTTATCGGGCTGGGCTAACTTCCGAATTGACGCGAGAACTGTGGGTAGGACGAGAGAGACGATAAATTTCTCGTATCTTTAGGAAGCAACATAAATTATAATAATCTAAAATAAGGGTTTTTAAGATTATTTATTATTATCGTAGGAATGGATGCGATGCGATCGAGTGGACGCGAGTTTAGGAAAATGTGAAGAATGCTTGTGTCGAGCGATAGCGCGAAAGATGAGCACTTGAGGAAATGATTTGACTATGAGGGCAGAAATAGTTTGACTATTAGGGCAGAGATAGTTTGATTTTGAACTTGTTGCTAAGTTGTAAAGTCGTTTAAGTTATCATTGCACCATTTTAAACATACATTTATTACTTTCTAAGCACTTCACTTTATTTTATTCACACCTGAGCCCTACCATCTACTAAATAAAAGTAAAGTAGAATTTCCTATATTACCAATATGAATAGTACACAGTAGATTCTAATTCAACTCTGCCATTTAACTCTACGTTTAATCTCTTTTTACGCCTTTACAACTCAGTTTTTTAATCAACACCGGTCCCTTTTCCATTTCGAGGAAAACTATATAAGCCTTTTCCTCGCATTGGATAGGCGAATCTCAGATAAATTGCATAAAAATCCGCGATCTAGCAGTGGCTCGTTCGAGTTTCGAAATAGCTGGCGTCGAGATGAATTACAACCACTTAACTGTGAACCGGTTTTTAGAACACCAGTTATTATTATTCAAGATGCACCAGCGGCAACAGAATCACCGCTGCGAGGAGTACAAACCTACGATTTTGTTCTGGTTCTTCGAAATCCTCTTCTAATTCACCTACACGAGGATTTCGGAGCAGCCTCGTCGCTGACCTCCTACGTAACCCGATCTAACGCTGCAGCAATTGCACCAAATTGGACGGCCGCGTTGTAATCTACTCTAATCTAACTTAATCTAGTGCCTCGTTCTACACGCGAACTATCTCGTCTTCGCGGACGATCGCATCTTAAAAGTACGTGTTACGAAGGCATATTAAGTTCCATTGTAAAAATAAATATAAAAAGAAAAAGATATTGAAAAAAGGAGGCACCGACGTCATCCTTACTTGGCAATTAATATTCCTTGGGAGTCATCATACATACATATACATGCACACACGCAGAGACCCATACAGTCAAACAGAAACATATTATAACAAGCAGTCTGAATCGGGTGTTTTTTACGAATAACATTCAAATATATAGAGCAGTTATTATTCAGGATACACTGTAATGATTAAATTAACATATCCTAATCTCTCCCAACCTTAAACCTCAACACTTTCTATCTGGAAAATAATCTAATCTAATCACTAACCAAGTATATTTAATTTAATTGATCATTCGAGGATCAATATCTTAAGAAAATTTGTGAAGAAGTTCCATACTTTCATCAATATTGATTTAAAATCGTAAAATCTTCTAAATTCAGCAGAAAATCTTATTTTCCAAAATTAAAATTCGTTAATCAATTAAATTAAGGTAGCAAAGCGGAAATTGTGTTTCCCCTTCGTGAAGTAAAATATTAGGGGGATCGAAAAATAATGTCATTTTCTTACACTAAATTCAAGTACATAAATTTTTAACGAGTTCTTATTTTTAATCAATGATGTGATCACCCTCATTATCCAAAACTTTTTGCCATTTAGTATGCAAATTTTTAATACCGGATCAATAAAGATCGATTGGTTTTTGAGTACGATATCTGGAGATAGAATGACAGAAACGACATTACCTTTTTAATAGTTTGAAAGCAATAAATTATTTCATTCAATTATCTGGATTCGAAATGGAAATTTTATGTGCATTTGCTTGATTGAAAAAAGTCAGAGATATCGATCGCTCACCGTCGTCGCTGATTTCGAGATTCGTGTAGCTGTCCCAGTGCAGGATGGGGTCGTGGTGAGCGGAAGCGTGAGGCACAGCTGGCGTCGGCGCCGGCACAGGTCCGTCTTGACGCTTGGCGTCGGTGGCGAAATACAGAGTCACCACGCTGTCCGGTGGACATCGTGGATCATCGCAGGCAACGTCGAGCTCCGATCGAGGGAAAGACACCACGTTCTCCGAAATCACGCAGGTGTGGAACTGTGGGAACGATCAACAGAACAACATGAACTCGTTAACCTGTTAGAAATCGAATTTTCTAAAATGTTTCGTTCGACGAAATGGGACATCTTTAAAATTACGCAGGTGTAAAACTGCGGGAACGATTAACAGAACAACATTAACTTAACCTGTTAGAAATTTCCTATGAGAGAAAATGAGAACAAAATTTTAGGCATACTTTTTTTACGTTCCATTGTATTTTATTATTGGCAATTTTACTGCAAAACAAATATAATCTGAAATTGGTAATTTGCATCATTTATAGAATGAAAAATTGATGGAACGAAAAATAATTTTGATTATTGTTTAAAAAATTTTTTATTTTTATTTGATTTAAATTATACTATAGTTGCATAGTTGATCGTTATTAAAAAATATTTGAATACGTAATGTAAAGATTTAAAGGAAGTTCAGAAGCTGAATGCACCTAATCTATTATGTCGAATAATCTAGTCAATTATAAATGAAAATAAAATTTATTTAAACGTCCAATAATTTTTTAATGTGATACTTTTAACGTCAGTATAATAATTATTTCAATAATATAGAAGGATTAATATTTCAATTCAATTTATTGTTACTTTTGTCTCACCTGCAGGGAGAACATCACTTCTCGGCTTTGCTTCGAGTACACCCTGTGGTAACACTTCACCAGGATGTCTCCCCTCAGACGAAGGCCTCCGAGGTTCACCGTGAACTCGCGAGCATTCGTCACGGAGTAGATGTCCGAAATGCGAACGAGAGTCAGGCCTTCGTAGATCTTGAGGAACGCTCGACATCCGGTCGGTTCGAACAACGGAACACCGAGGACAGTGAGATGGGTCAGATAGAGCGGCGACTGGCTGATTCTCAAAGAACCGGATAAAAGTCCGCTGAAATACTTGATGTACCTGAGAAAAGTGCAAGAAAAAATTGCTGCCATTTAATATGAAATGATCGCAATGAGCGAGAGTAATAATAAAAAAGGGTAATCAATAAGTATAATTTTATATATTAATTGAAAATCAATTAAAATTACTTTATGGATTTTATTTATGTGAAATTAATTTTTAGAATATTATCAAAGAAAACTTCCTGAACTGTTCATGTTTCTTTATTTATATTAAAGATGAATCGGATAAATTTTTTCTAATGAAATTACGATACGTTTGAAATTTTCTCATAAATATTAATGTACACTGTATAAAGCGTTTTCCGACTAAATTTTGGTAAAATGAAGTAATTAATGATGAAGACACGTTAATCTCAATTTACATAATACACAGTAATAGTATCTGAGTTAATTTGATTTCTTTGATACTTTATTTTATTATACAAATTATACATCAAATATTTATGAAATTCTTATGATTTATTTAACCTGACCTTTCTTCAACATCAATTATTAATTAGCATTTAATGTGCTCGGTGTTTACTGCTAATAAACGTTAAATGAACAGAAACATTACGTACGGCATAGCAATTATCGCTTAAATACTGTTTCCTTAGAACTGTGTTATTTCTACTGCTTAGGTCAAGGTGAAACTAGCCTTTTTTCTATCATTATCGTTGGTAGAACAAGTAGGACGGTAGGTAGTAGATCGTTTTCGTCACGAAACGCCCGAGAGAGCAAAAAGAACGGGTCGAACCGCGACCGTTTCGGTGATAATTCGTGTCTGACCACGTACGGTCGATTCTACTTCACGCACCCGCCTCCGTATTCTATGGCCTGTGTCGTAACGCACCGTGCGAAAGTGAAATGTAATATTGTATAATTACCAATTTCTATAAAATCACGATAAACAGTAGAGCTCAAAGAATACTGAATTTAAATTAAATTTATGTTAAATCGGTGTTTCCCAACGTTGGGCCCACACTCCACAGGGGGGCAATTCGAGAATGGACTCTACATATGTTTTGAAATTTTACTGACTGCGTTTTGTTAACAATTTCATAGTGATTTCTTCCTAGAACCTATCATTTATGTTTCTTAAGTGAACAAATCAATTTTTTAATGTTAAAAATTATGTATTTTACATAGGGGCTGGGGGTGGGCATAAAAACTTTAGAAAGGTTAAGGTGGGGCGTGGCACAAAAGGGGTTGGGAAACACTGTATTAACACTATTCCTACCACGACAAATGACAATTTTTAAAACATCGATTAGAATTACATATATACAAATTAAATTAGTAATTGAATCGCCTTTAAACTTTAGACTTTTCCTCAAATACACGTATAATACATTTTTCAGTATTTGCTTCTTTTTTCATTGTTTATTTTCTGAGAAAAATTTGCAGTCTGTCTTACGTGAGAATATCGTAGTAGGAATAGGTGCACGTGAAGTGTCGGCAGGAATAGTGTTAAATAGTACTCAAATAATTGATTCAAGCTTACCATCTTTCCGTCTACCATAAAGTACGTCTCTGCTTGTTGTACCGTTAAATAATCGCGTGTAAAGGTAGAGAAACACGGAATTGATGTAATCCTAACGACTTGTGAACTATTAAAACGGGAAAGCACAGCTTCTGTGCGAGTAGCACACCTTGTACGAGTAGACGAGAGATCAATGGTTAGAAGGACGGCCACGATGAGCCTGGCATCTGCCATGTTACACGCGATCGTCAAGATGGACAAGCATAAGTGTATTCAAGGATGTTTACCGGCCTTGATGGTAGTCTATCATGAGATTTACGAGACTTATACGACCGTTTTATTGACGCCGCGATAGAGAAAGCTCTTAGCTTCCGCTTTTTTTTTACGGGGCCATCAAATACGCATTAGAATCGAGCGATATACGGTCGTGGTAAATTCCGAAATGACTTCCAGCAATGTTCAAGGACGCGGTAATGAAGAGATTGCGATCATGTAAAATTGCACTACACGACGAATGAATAGTCAAGGTCGTACCTGTACTAACCGTGAGAACTATGATATAATCATCGTATGTGCAATTGTGTGCCACCATTGCAGTGCTCGATTTTAAGCGATTCAATAAGACTGATGTTTACAGCAACGTATTTAATGAAAAGAAAGAACGAAAAAATGGTAGAATCTCAAGAGTAATTAACACAGTACTAATTTTACGTAACATTGGTGCGAGGAGGATCTAAATTAACCGAAGTAAATTTTAATCGATGTTTGTAGAATATTAGGTGTAGAGTATTTCTTTGTTTTCAATATGGATGCATTTATACGATAATCGTCACTTAACATTGTGTATACTATTAATACAATAAAGAAACAAATTTTAAAAAAAGGGATTTCATGTGTAACTTAACTATTGATACACTTGTTTGAAAATTATTCAACATCCACACCTAAAATTTTACAAACGTCGTCTAAAATTTGTTTAACAAATTTTTCACACTTCACCGATTGCTTATTATTCAATTTATCAATATCCTTATTTATCAATTGCTTATTGATTAGCCAGTTTCAAAAAAAATTGAATGATTCCGTTTTTATTAGTTAAATAAACGCTACTTTATACGCCTACAAATGTATTATAATAAAAAAAGACAATAAATGGAAGTAAAGTAAACCATGCGAAAAAGAACGATGACGTGTATCACCTATGAAGATCGTAACTCAACGATTAAAACAGTTTTCAAACAATTCGAGTCGTTCTCGTGCCCAAACGAGGAAGCAGCGCGTCGATTTACGAGCGAAATAGCGGAGGAGCGAGGCTCGTAAGCCTCGGAACAAGGACTGCGGAATAGTTAATTCATAAACGCGGTTCCCGAGGGACCAACCGCCGTCCCGTGGTGGCGTTATCTAAGTTATTCGCGTCTAAGAGGGCAATAAAGTGCGCTTTATCGTCCAACGTCAACAAGCGACAACGTCATGCACCGCAGCCATTTACCTTCGATGCGACGGGACCTGCAGGGTTCCGATCTTGTCGTCCAGGAATCTCCTCATGGCGAACCTGTCCAACGCCTGGTCACGTCCCCCGCAGATGCTGCTGTAGTTCATATACGCGGACACGGCCACACCCAATCGTTCCTTGTTCCCCCTGGACAGAGAAGTAACGAGAAAATATTCACCTATTTTCTGGATCATTATTTTTGGGTTTCGATTTAGCGCAGCAGAAATTCTGACGACTGTTTTTTAGAAAACGGTTGCTTTCGAAATTGTCGACATTTCATTTTGATAACACGGTTTTCGTGAATGTGATCTAAGTGACATACTCGATGAGAGTACAGGTGGCGAATAATTATTTATTTATTTGTTTAACCCTGAGCGCCACGTATAGAGGGCATCCAAAGATTTGGATGAGGTTTGAGTTAGGTTTGATCTTCACAAGATAATTCGCAAACTCGATAAGGAGATTGTATTACCTGGCGTGGAGGACCACTACGCGATTGGATGCACCGTTCAGCCAGGAGTCCAGCTCCTTGCATAGGGCGCAAAGTCTTTCCAAACTGGGTGCTAGATTCTGAGGCCAGCCTACTTCTCTGGTGTTTGGCTCCCCTGCACGACCGGGCGATGATAGATTGAATATCTGAAACAAATGCGGAACAAGAAGTTTAAAAAACTTCGATAACTTAATCCTGGGTTGTTCACGTTTCATTTGTACAACGATCGAACTGAAATTTCTGAAGAAAAAAATTTTTAACAATTTGATAGATTTCTCAAGTCTTTATTACTTTCATTGCACGATTTATAGAAATTTAAGACGAATAAACTTTCACAAAAGCCTTGCAAGAAATCAAATCGTTCTACTCTACGACATTTAAACGTTTTACAGAACGTCATTGGATATGCTTATACATCATTGTCTACAATTAATAAATTATTCCACGATTGAATATCACTTAGCAGCGTATTAAGAGACTTAGCTACGAGTATCACGTTAATCGTTCCACTAATTGGCTTCGCGGATATAATACTGTAATACGAAGATTATCCTGGGGTAGTTTTCATTTAACGGGCATCGTCGTTAACGGTCATTAATTTACCGATAATCTCCCGGCTCTCACCATATAATTATCAGCGTGCTTTCCTCGCAGGAGCGCGGTAGCATGTTCGAGGACCCCCTGCGCATCCTCCCTGTACCAGAGCGCGATGATCCTTTCGGTGACGTAACAAAGCTCCATTACTTCTGTGACACGACCTCCGCCCTTTCCGGATCCTGTCGTCGCCGCGTCCGCGCCGACGCCAGGCGTCCTCGCGGGTGTCGTCGCCGACGAGGACGTTTGTATCTGAAACCCAGGCATACCTAATTAATCCACCAAGGACCTAGTGTTGGAATAATTTGTATTTCTTAGGAAATTGTTTAGCAAATAATAAAAAATTGAACCGTGATGTTTCACTTGCGATAAAATTCTGTGAAATTCATAGAATTTGGATTTTCAACGCTACAATTAAAGAAGGTTAAGGTTTACTTTGTTGTGATGATTTGTGAAATGAAATTGAAAATTAGATTAAGAAAGTACCTAAGGTGAAGAAAACCCACTGTAATGATTATGTACAGTAAAAATTAGAGTAAATTTCCAAAGGTTTTTGATAACTCTTTACATTCATTCAAAATTTTTGCAATTATAGTATATAAATTTGTATATTTTTATATTTCATATTTTGCTTCTCCACCTTACTCATGTACTCATTTTTCTCTCTTGTAATAAACGATACTGAACTCCCGATTTTTTCGGGAGTCTACAAATTTTTAAGAACCCGACTCGACCTCTTCCCGACCTGTCCCAACCATCGATTCCCCGATATTTTCGAGTTCTCGCACACTCCCGATAGCGACGTAGACAGCATTCCCTTCTCGTTCACTCATTCACGATTTTAATGAAAAAAAATCTTGGACACCCTGTGCTTCACAGCTGTTCCAAAACTAATTTCAACGGTCAAGGAACCTTGGAGTACTTCGGTGCGTACACGATCCTGACGACGACGATGTCCAGCATGGCGGCGCCCTTCTGGCGGTAACGCTGTCGCAGCGAATCGACATGAAGTCCCGCTGGTTTAACGGGAACCACTGTCCCGTCGACGAAGAGGGTTGTCAAGTACGACGGAAGACGATGGGACGAGGGACAAACTCGGTATAGCGCGCACTCTCTCGTATCCAACTCGCGACGCGACGTCCTCTCCGATAGCTGCACATCGTGACCGTTTCTGCTCGCACACGTTCCTCTTCGTGCCCCTCCTCTGCCCATCGGGCTGTGCAACGATTTCTCTCTCCGCGTGCATCGTATGATGTAACGAATTTGTCCAGGTAGCGTGACTTCAGTCAAAGTCACGCTGGTCGTTAGACGCGGGACGCATTAGCGAGTACCACGGTGCATGCGGAACGCGATGATGAAGCTTCGGGACGCGAGCGGGGGACGAGCGATTTAACTTCAAGGGCGACGAGGAAAAATCGTGTCGGCTTGGAAACATGAATATAAGTTCCTAGTCGGTGAATTGTGTCGAGCTGGCTGCGTAATTTTGTCCTGGTGGAACGATCGGACGAGGTTCTGAATTGCGGAGCATGTTCTGCTAGTCTTTTTAAAAGATTGGGCGTTGGACATGTTTCATGTGTATGGTGTCAAATTTATGCATTAATGTGGATTTTTGAACACAATTTTGGAGAGGTTGTGAGATTCAAGAGCATGTTCTGCTAGTCTTTTTAAAAGATTGGGCTTTGAACATGTTTTATGTGTATGATGTTAAATTTATGCATTAATGTGGATTTTTGAACACAATTTTGGAGAGTTTGTGGGATGCGGGAGCATGTTTTGCTAGTCTTTTTAAAAGATTGGGCGTTGAACATGTTTTAGCTGTATGGTGTTAAACTTATACATGAATGTGGAGCTTCGAACACAGTTTTTGAAGAGTTTGTGGGATATAAGAGCATGTTCTGCTAGTTTTTTTTAAAGAGATTGGGCGTTAAGCATGTTTTAGGTGTGTGGTGTTAAATTTATCATCGAACTCAATTTTACAGAGTTTATGAAACGTGAGAGCACCTTTTGTGGAAGCGTGCAAAAATATTTTTCGTTTCTTCTCACCGCAAGTTTTAATTCCTCTTCAAAAATACAATTCCAGTTTATGGAATTGTTCGAGGAATTGTGCGTTACGTTAAAATAAAAACATTCTGTAAAAATGGGCCTCGAATTCTTTCAACGGGTTAGGGCCTCTACAGGATTTAATCCGACACTGGGTAGGACCGTGGTCAGCGTAATAGCAATTTCACACGAGAGACCTGACCCGGTGGGAGGGATTTATGGCCGTAGCAGACCGCGACTTATGCGAGGCTGGCTGCTGGCCGCGACGAGAAGCGGCTCGCCGCGTTACGATCCCATAAACGTATATTTTTAGAGTCCACCGCCCTGCTTCCACCCTCACCCCTCGCGATTTGCTCGCTTCCGCGGCTGTTTTGACGGGTCAGCCGACTCCCCCGGTTTCCTTCTTCCTTTCCGTCGCGCGGAATCATTAAATTTTCAATTTGCGTACCAAAGGAAGTGGAAGGAAGTCTATAAAGCTGAACTTGCTTAGGATAAACGAAAGAGATCGATTAAACGAGCGTGTTTCCTTGACAAGTGAGACGATTGAGATGATACTTTAAGTTGATGTGATTAAAAAATTGACAAATATCTTATTATATATCATATTTTTAAATACTAATTTAATACTGTATATATTAAATCTTAGACGTAAATATCTAATTTTCAAAAGAAAATACTTTCTGAACCTACTGCAGCAGCTCACACCCGAAAATACGAAATTACCACCATCTTCACGAATCTACAGCCGTGGAAAACCAATAATTTTTCGTGCTAACGATTTCACATTCCGACTAATCTCTGTTTACGCTTGAGCTCCCCGATTGAATTCAGGATCTTCGATCCCCATTTGATCTTTTTTTAGATTCGACCTCTCGTTCCTCGCCGATGAACCGTGCGTAACATAGAGGGGTTAACTTGTAACATTAGCAGGAAGCGACTATTCGGGGGCGTGAAGGGAACGTCGCGCCGGGAATGTCAATTATCGTTAATCCGCGTAATTGCCGGCGGCTAATTTCTAATTGGAAGTAGAGTGCCAGGCGAGAGAGTGGGCTTTATCGTTATCGACTTCTTTCCGCGTGGACGCGCACTCCGTCAGCCAATGTTTCCGCGCCAGGCAGATCCGATCGATAGCAGAATGTTCCGCGAAAGATTCGGGGGCAACCCTTTCTAAACCCTTTCTTGACAAACCCTAAATTTGCTAAGGGTTTATACTTTTGCACTCCTCTAAGCATTTTTAGTTTTACGAAGGAACGATCGATATTTTGATAATCAGCAGAATGTTCTGCAAAAGATTCGAGGGCAATCCTTTCTAAACAATTTCCTGACGTTCCGACGAATTCTAAATTTTCTCTGTTGCTAGTGACCATGCTTTCGGACTTCTCTGGGCATGTTCAGATTAACGAAGGAACGATCGAACTTTTGATAATCAGCAGAATGTTCCGCAAAAGATTCGAAGGCAACCCTTTCTAAACCTTTTTCTGATGAATTCTAAATTTGCTAGTGTTCATGCGTTTTCTCTGGGCATTTTTAGATTCACGGAGGAACGATCGACCCTTTGGTAATCGATACCGTAGGAATGCTATTGAGTGGGTACGATTCTGGGAAAGTGTGAAAAGTGCTTGAGTTAAGCGATAGACGTGTGAATGTGGAATATTTGGACTAGAGTGTTTCTAAGGCGCGAAAGATGAGCACTTGAGACAACGTCAGTGAGACATTATTATTACTATTGTTATTGTTATACTTTAAAAACAAATTATTAGTATTAATAATATGAAGTCACAATCATATAATATGTAAAACAATACATATTTAGAATAGAAGCACTTAAATATAACAAAGAATAAGTCTCACTTCTGCATGAGTACTGAACGAAATTTCGCGCATAGCATTTGAAAGAGATCGAAGAAAATCTTTCTTTAAAAAAAAAACGGCGGGAACTTAGTAGCCAACCTAATAGAATCAATGACAGAGGAAAGAAATGGAGATCTCCCTATTCGGTTGGTTAAGCGTTAAATTATCTAATTTCGAAGTCTCGGTTGCAATTTTACACGGGGTACGTTCGCGAAGCGTTGAGTCGGGTACACGTGTACGCGACGCCGACGTCGAGCGCCGTTTCGAATGTAAATAGGCCTGGGGCCGTGTTTTCCCGCGGAATAAATGAAGGCAGACCTGATGCAATCGGGTCTCGCAGCCACGGCCAACAAGAGGCCGCTTCCTCGTGCGCGCGACTTGTTTTAATATTAAATATTTAGAGGGGCCGCCTGCGAACGGCGCGAATCGCGACTTCTTATCGGGGAATGATAAACCACGAGCAACGTGGCAGACCACTTAGCATAACGATCGTACCGAGCATATTCTCGCGCATTCTTTTTTCCAGAGTCGAGTAAAATACCGTCGGTCGAGAAAGTTTCAATATGCTAAACGCTACACGAGAAACGACGAGGGGAGTTTTTGATTATGAAATCAACTATAAAGTTAGCGTTTCTTAAGAAATCTACTGTGGAGTATATTACATTGCACGAGGTTTATTAGTATAATTATTGAGATCATTATAGTCGCAAATCTTTAGTGATTAAGGAATTGTATTTCATTATGTTAACTTAACTTCTTCCCTTATTAATGAGATACTCGTACTCCACTTAAGTTTCTTTATCAATCCGCACAGAATGATTAGCAAAGAAAAATTAGGTGTTGCCTGGTTTATCATATTAATTACACTGGAATTCGATAAATGGGTACTGGATGCGTGAATCACGATTTACAAATTGCCGCATGAAAGAGGTTTTAAGCAGCCTACAGACTCTAACACATTTTACAGACATTGGTACAACCGATGGGTTTAGTCATTAGTCGATTTACAAGTGGTGTCTAGAAAAAGTCGATACCAATGTCGTCACATCAAACGTAGGTTGTTTCAAAGAGCGCACTTTTGCTGCTGTTCACAAAATGTATTTGCATTTGTAGGCTTTAGGCTAGATGCAGGCGGGAGTCTCTTTTTCAATTAAAGAAAAAAAAGAAACATACGTTCATCTGCATAGTGGCTTATGACGTGATTCCACTGAAGCAACATTTAGGTAACATGTGACATGCGGCAGTTGACGCATGCGACAAAAAACAATTCAATCAAGGCAACATTTAAACGACATGCAGCATGTAACATGCTCAAAACATGAAAGCACAATCTCAGTAAGACATGTAGCTGTTATTTACAAAGACATGATGCACGTTACATATACTACTTCGGTGATACACTAGAGCGAGCATGTTCGCGATATTGGCCGACCATTTTTCCGCGAGACATCAAAATTGGAACATCACAGTGGAATTATGCCTCCAAAGTACAGTTTTAGTGAGACTTGTAGCTATTATTTGCAAAGACATGATCCTGCTTTAATAAAACATTAGAGAGAGCATGTTTGCGATACTGGCTGACCATTTTTCCGCGAAACACCGTAATTGTAGCAAACTGCAAAAATAGTTGACATTGAACAACATGTGTCATGCTACATGTCGTACGGTGCAGTCTCAGTGGAATCATGCCTTCAGACATGCGATACAGTATGACGCGTTAACAAGCAACGTCCCAATGGTGTTCTTTTCGCTCACGTACAGATCAATGGTGAAGTATACCCTGTCAAACCTGATTCCAAGACGCATACGACCCTAAACGCAACCAGACCGGTCGGTGTCACCGGTCAAAGGCCTATTTTACGACCTCCCCTACATATACACACATACAAATATGTCTTCCACCGACTACATGCAACGCAAATATTTGTTTCGCCCGACTTCCGCCCTTTCCCCGCCAACCCCACAAAGAGTTTCGTCGTCCCAACGGATTGCACGGTGTAATTTATATTTACGGCGCACACTACGAGCAGCCGCGTCCGCCGGGGCAAACATAGAATCGGTTCATTAGCGGGCCCAGTAGTAACCGAGATTCCGATGAATAATTTATGGCCGCCGTGCAAGCAGTGGGAGGGTCCGCACGAGCGCAATTTTCGCGGCGCGCGAAAAATGTAAATTCGTTCGCCGTCCAAAGGCCCGCGGATCGACATGATTTACAACGAGGGATGTGGCTGGTGTTCGCGAGGAACAGCGGCGAGGCGTGCAAAAGCGACGGAAAAAAACAGGTCTCCATGGTTTTTACCTGCTGTTGCTGCTTGCTCCTCGAGACGCTGTTAACGTTCTTTGGCTGCGTTTCGTAACCCCCATTATGCTGCAACAGAAAGCGACAAAAAATTCGAATCACAATGTCTTGCAGGGGAAAAAAGGGAGGCGAAGTGGAAAGAAGAAAGGGATGAGAACGGAGGGGGAAAGGACGAGGGTTCCTCTGGCATGCGTGCGCGAGCGGGTTAAGGGCGCAGAGAAAAGGAAACGGGCAGCGCGAGGCAACGATAATAAATACGGGGCGTAAATTATTTCCATTGTTCGGTGGGAAACAGCTGGTTGCGTAAATTCAGCCGCCCGCTACGCGCGTTTCATAATAAACATCGATTCGCGTAAATCCCCGGTGGCGTGCGAAAACAAATTTCCGTCCGGCGACCACCCACGCGAGGGGGCGAGGGGGTGTCGATTAAATTTCCAAACCCCGATTCGACCATCAATTCTGACCCCCTCTCTACCTATATTGTTTTTTTTTTCGCTTTTTTTTCGTTTTTTTTCTTTTAAATAGAAGCGGGAAACGCGCATGTTAGCGCAGAATCGTTCAAGGCATCTGCACAAGGCGAGCCGACTCACAGAATGCCATGCATCAAGCATTTTCTA
>JAOPTO010001541.1:37832-72808 GCA_033822845.1 Tetrapedia diversipes | reverse complement strand
ACATTTTTCTCACAAAATGTCATAATTTCTGAACTAACAGAATGTATAATATCAATATAACGATAAAAAAGTTATTTAACGAGTTTAAAAAAGACTCATGTTTCGAGGCCTGTTGGATGTTTGGAAAGCTACTGCTCAAAGGGTTTAAGGATACTTACTTTAGTTTTGAAATCTATGTCTAATTTCAATAGATGGTGTCCTTAATCGAAAATTATAATTTTTTTGTTTAAATCGGTCTCTTATTAGGCAACTTTATCACTAATATCACTCAATAGCTAGATGTCTAACTGAGTTCCTTCTATATCATTCCAGGACGCAGACCGTGGAGGACACGACCAAGCGGATGACTTATCGAGAGATGAACATGATTCTGCGACACGAGGGAGGCGAGGACGGGCATCCGGTCGATTGCTGTCCTACTGTAGAGGAAATGGTGGAACCGGTCGGCGGTCGAAATCGGGAGAACATGTACGTCCAGCTGTACAGGGATGGCCAGAACGCCCAGAGGTTCTTCGAGTACTCCTGCAGGCCGGACGTCCTCGACAAGCCGTGCCGGTTCATCGACCGGAAGTTCGCTAACCAGTCCAGATGCGTACAGAAGTTCTCCTACACTTACGCTATCATTGAGAATTCTGGATCGACGGTACGTAAGATGAAATTAGTTCGATGGTCTAGCGTTGGTGTTAATTCCTCGGGAGAGACATTCTCCCTCCTATTGCCGCGTCGTTCGTTAACCGAATTCATCTGAAATCGTTCGTTAACCGACAGCTTCTTTTTATTCCTCCATTTCTGCAATGGATTCTTGTACTTGTAGCAGCTGAAGCTGAAATATAGCGGACCCTCTTATAGATATAGTAAAAAAAAGTAGTGGTCGATAAAATACACCCGATGTTCTCACGTGTGCTCACAAAGGTTCAATACCTACTATGGTAACGTTAACCTTGTTGCGGATCTCAGGACATTTTTGTTCCAAACGTGTTTTCATTTTTTCAAAAAATTTCATTTGATTCACGCAATAGGTAAAGAAACTGTTACCAATAGCCTGCTGTACGTTTTTTAATTACTAGAATTATTTTTATTAATTCAAATTATTTCAGGACTATTCCTATCTTTCCGCTATTGCCCTAATATTGATTTAGCCTTTAAAAGTATTATCCATATTATAAAAGATATTAATTCAGGATGATTAATTCGTCTAATTCATATAAACGGAGCCTCATTTTACTTCATCATAATAAATATTCATATCAAACAAAATATTTATTATAACTGATTCAAATTAAATTGCGTTTGAAATTTAGGTATTATCATTTTTCTTTTATCAATAATAACAGCATTCATAGGTTATGTTCTTCCTTGAGGTCAAATATCTTTTTGAGGAGCAACTGTAATTACTAATTTAATTTCAGAAATTCTTTTTATTGGTCAAATGATTGTTGAATGAATTTGAAGAGGCGTATTAACGTAATTGTAACGTAACGAAAATTGAACCATCCGATTGTGTTCGATTGCAGGGTGGAAAGGAAGAACATGGGAGGCATCGGCACAGAGAACGCATGATCCCTACGTTCGCTGGGAACACGGTTGGTGGATCGATGTGGACGTTGGACTACATCAAGGTGAGAAGCGGCTGCAGTTGCGAGATCATGCCGAAACCGAAGAAGAAGAAGAAGTACAAGAAGGGCAAGTCAAGGGACCACGACCTGGACTCGGAGACCTGAGACCCTGTGCGTTTCCGTGCAATCTCCAAGCTCGCGACGCCACCTACGAAGAACGTCGCCTCGAGCGACGACCAACGTCCGTCGGACTACACGATTCGCTGGGACCACGTTCTCGAGTTCTTTGGTCGCGCGAGACATGCGGCGAACGAAAGGTTCGATTTTCGAACTGCGGAGGATTGAAATGTTACCAATGAAAGGGCTCACTTTTAACGAGAGTCGAGGCGTCGTTATTGTTAACGTTAACCCTTTTCACTCGAAATGCGACTTTTCATATTAAAAAATTTCCAAGTACAGAGTATTGAAATTAAGCGACAACAGAAATGCGATTTTTCATCTTAAAAAATTTCCAAGTACAGAGTATTGAAATTAAGCGACAACAGAAATGCAATTTTTCATCTTAAGAAATTTTCAAGTACAGAATATTGAAATTAAGTGATAATAACAGAATTCACTTACGCTAAAATTTATTTGATTGAGACAAATGCTACTGAAACTTTTAAGTATGAGTATTAGCGTCTGGAAATTTGTGAAAGCGGTGTTTTTTGACTGTCAAGAGTCACTTTTCGAGTACAAAGGGTTAAAAGTACAGTATTGCCGCTATAAATGATTAGAAACCAGATCACGTTAAACGTTCAAGTCGGCAAAACAAAGCTTGGACTCCGAGCAGTGTTATATGATCGCGATTGGAGTGTGACACAATACTAAGGATAAGGATTGTCCTTCTTTCATAAAATTTGCCACGATCTGTTAATGACATTTTTCTGATTAAAATAAGACCAAACACGATATAGTTTGGATTATATTTATTTATATAGAATAATGTAAATCATGTATTGCAATTTACTATGTCCAAGTAAATATGATCCAAATTATATCGTGTTTAGTCTTATTTTAATCAGAAAAATGTCACTAATGCAATGAATATAAAATTTATATGCAAAAAGGACGAAAAATAAAAACGTTTTGCCCTATTCTTAGTATTGTATTACATGGATATTCGAACCCTGATTATATTATATTGCTCGATGACCAAGCTCGGTTCAGTCTCTCTTCGTCTTTCTCTATCTATCTCCATCTACATTCGACTAAACGGCAAAACACAAAGGAACGTGTCCCCCCCTCGATAAATGTTCCTATTCGATCCCGAGTAACGAACATTTAAAGCGACAATACTGTACCCTGTTTACGCTGAAAGTGCCTTGGAGATTCGTGTCGTTGGCGGTAGTAATTATTTTAGGGCGATCTTATGGCCGTGTATTTATTATCAGATGCGTAGGCACGTAGCTTGAGAATATGATAAGGTATTAATAGCGCGTTAAGATAGGGAGGCAGACAAGAAGTTCCGCCAAAACTATATTCCGCTTATCTTTTTGTAAAATCGATGTTCGAAGTGAAAATGAAACGTGTAGCAGTACAACTAAGTCAGTAGAATCTCCTTCGGATGAGTAGATAGTGGATAGACTGATATTAAGGTTCGAAGCGTTGAAAATGCGAAACGTGTGTGTATTTGTAGGTTGCGTTCTGAATTGTCACTGAACATCAAGGTATTCTCATGTTGAAAAGAAAGCATATCCAATTCGTTGCTCTGTCGACGACAGAAGAATGTCTCGATCGTATTTTTATTTAACGCTTTTATTTAACATTTTTCATCTTTTCACCCGCGGCCAGTTACAAATCGCATGCTTTCAGGTGCATATTCTTAAATTATGAATAAGCTAGAGAGAAAACATAGATTTTATAGTATTTATAGATTGTATTCGTTAATCGTAATCCGTAACAACGTTATGTCTCATAGATCTGCGTATATATTAATTCGTTATGTGTAAAATAACGAGAACCAAACAGAAACCTACTTAAACTTATTTAACGTATTACAATTCTATTTAATGTATACCATTGTAAGGTTTGTCTTATTTTTTAAAGCACTGACTAGGCGAGTTAGATGGCAACGAGCGAAACGACGTTGCAGTAGGTAGTAACCATGACAGTTATTAATAAATCTGAGTATATGATAAGAAAAAATGTTGAACAACAGGATAGAAACTTATTGTGTAATCTAATATATCAGTTTACTGGATATACAGAATTTATTTTATATACGAACGTATAGGTACTTTTATATGAGAAAATAAATCTTAAACTTACACACGCACGCACGCACGCACGCACGCACGCGTGCAAACATACATATAAAAGTTTACATTAATTTAACGCATAAGTTACAAACGTAAAGCTGCCATTATTTTAACAGAACATTCGTTTATCTATCATTTTGTACATATAGGAAGGTACATAAATATTCACTAAAACATGTTCTTATGCGTTCTATTAATGTCACGTGTAAATTATAAGCAATAATCTTAACATTTAAAATTAAAGATGTTTGATAACGTTGTACTTAAATAGTTGAAATTGTATTAACCGGATGTACACATTGATAACGTGAATAATGTGCGAATTATAATACCAGTTTTCCAACTTAACATATTTATGAATGTATTATAGTAAATTACATTATACGTTCAATTAGCAATGAACTTTTCCATGAATTATATTCTCTTTTATCCATCACCGTAGTTGTCGCATTAATATTCTACCAAGCGGTTTCAACTTGATAACACTCATGTATTATAATTACGCATTAGGCTTGCAGATTTATTTTCTGTATCGCCATGTATACATTGTACATAAACAATATTAATACAATTGTTATAAAACGTATTAGTTATTTCCTTTCCCGTGCTAAACGCCAACAGCATCGGTTTCTTGCGGTTGATGTATGAGAATGTTTATTTTTCTTTATGAAAACTTTGAAGTTACATAACATATTAGATAAACATTAAAAGTATTACAATGGTATTATTATTAATAACGACTGTAACTAATAAATTTATTAAATTTGAATTATTATAAAACTGAAATAAAGTTCACAATTGCTTCCAATATCATGTCTCTTATTATACAATAAAAGTTGATGACAGAACTAACATTAAGTTGAGCATGGTGATAATAACAATAAGCTACAAATTATTCAGCTATAAAAATTACTCGCTGTAACCATGATACTTCCTATGAAATAACTTAAACTGCATCTACAAATCACGGTTTATTGAACTAATTATATATATGTATGTACATATGTATATGCATACGTTGAACTTTCGTTTCTCTTGCTGGTTTTTAGGGTATGGATAAAAGAGATTTATTAATTAACGTTATATACGAATATGCATTGTTAATGTAGTATTAATACCGAAATTCTGAGAATCCTACATAGAAATACTTGACTTCATATATAATTTAAGATTTTACTGTAAAAATTCTGCTTGATTGTGTCATATTTCATAAGTAGTAGTGTTTTGAACAATCGGTTCCTCGTTAATTAATACCTTTGGATTTTACATGTCAAACACCATGAATTAGTAAAAAAAGAAGTGCCGAATCTTTTCTTCCCCGAAACAAAATTTAACCCTCACAATAAATCTTTTTTCAATTTTTTATACATTTTCCATCCCCTTTGCTAATTGAAAGCATTTATTAGGAATTACTGCGTTTTTTTTAGTTCAACGCTTTTCAATAAGGATGGTTCTTGTTTAAGAAATGAGACTCATATATAACGATTTATTAACACAATCCTTCCTTAACTTTTTACAAGCGTTCTTTATAGAAGAGTCAGGTACTAAATTCAAAACTCTAGGCTCGGTAAAGTAGAGTGGCGGTATCGCCACACTTTCGGACATTGTAGCACCATCTAGCGGTTGTCAGCAATACCGACTACACAGTTATTTTCGTTATTATAATAAATATGGTAAAATTGATTCCAGAGGTTAGTGTGGGTTCTGACACAAAGAAACAAAATTAAAAATTAGGGAATAAATAAAATTATATTAGGGTTAAAGTATAATTAAAATGGTCAATTAAATACCTGCAATACAAGAATATATTAGCATATTATGCGGTTTTAGTATATTACGCAGATAACTTATTCACGCGAATGGATCAATCCAATTGCGTGAATAAGTTATTTGACGGTATCACAGATCGCGACGGACGGAGTGCGGTAAAAAAAGAGAAATTGTACAAAGATTGATAACAGTTTAATAATTTAATCAATCTCCAAACGGTTTAAGACCGGGAGCAAAAATATGCAAACTATAATATGAATCGCGGACCATGCATAGCTCTTAGCTTGACGTAGATTTCCAAAGAGCATATGCATTCTTTGGAAACCGACGTCAATTACCGAGTCTCACCTAGGGGAGGTGGCTACGCAACGATCGAGACTCGTCTGAAATTTAAACTACACATAATTATGTAAAAAATGTAAAATATTGAAGGAACCTGCAAAACAATAAAACGAATTTCAGGCATCCATAACAAATAAATTAACAAAAGATATAATAAAACAAAATAGGTACCTACGATACAAAAAAACAAAATTAAATCAATCTGTAATAAATAAATAGAATTGACTGTGTGATATCAACACAGTTGTGTCAAATTTGCGAACATTATAAAATATATTTGTATGCACAAAGCATATTAAAATGTGCATGTCAATTAGTATATTATGTTCGTAGTGTTACTAATAGTAGTGTTCGTAATATACTAATGTTCATTAGTATATTATATTAGTATAGTATATATATTCGGTAACTTTAGATTTATTTAACGTAGAGGCTTGACGTGCCCCTGAAAGTGTTTTAAGATACGCAAAACCAATATCAACACATTTTCGAGCAATCACATAGGACGCTTTGAAATGCACAAAACTAACGACGACCGATTTCCGAGCTGCCACAAATGCGCTTTAAAATTCGCGAAACTAACAACGACAATCAATGTTAAAAACTAAGTAAAATTATACCTATATACAAATTTGATAAATTTGATTTTAAATTTTGTAAAGGACTCTAAAGCGAGAAGTACAAGAAATCTCTATCCAAAGCTAAGAAATGCGCCATGGGATATATGTAACATACATGATTGTTGTTGTACCGATGTACAATAACATTCGTGATCAGTACGCTTGCGATAAAAAATAAGTAAAGCATGCGACTCACCGATCGCAGAACATCTTATGAAACCGCAGAACCGCTCAAAATGTAGTAACCCGTTCGAATTGACCAGGCAGCCTTTGCAGATGCAATGGTAGTGCCCTGTGAACATTTAATCAGAATTTTAGTCGAGCTAGTTTTAAAAGAGGATATGTGAAATCATGCAAATGCAGACACAAACACTCATACAGACGTATACGAAAATTCAAAAGATATTACAGGCATGAATCCGGAAAACGTACGCGAATATATATACAGAATAACACGCGGAGATTTGAAAACTAATTAGGAAAAAATGAAATGTAATGCGCACGAAAATGTTTAAAAAATAGCCCGTGAAACGTGCATTTATCAAAATGTAAACGTTTGCGAACGTATACGGTAATCGATAGAAAAACATTCGCGGAAACATGTATTAATCGAAAAAAACATTCGCAAACGTACGCGGTAATCGTTAAAAAAACATTCGCGAAAACATGCATTAATTAAAAAAAACATTGACAAAAGTACGCGGTAATCAATAAAAAAAATATTCGCGAAAATATGCATTAATTAAAAAAAACATTCGCAAAATTATACGATAATCAACAAAAAAACACTCGTGGAACGTGCACCACTTAATACGGAAACACTCGCGGAACATGCAGTAAGTCAAGCGTGAACACATTTGCTAACCCGGAATGATGTCCACCGTAACCACTGCTGGACGCACGTAACACCGGCCGGAACACTGCTATCCACTCGCGAGCACATGCGTTAACGAACGATAAAACACTCGCGGATACCCGCGGGTACGCGCGCGAACCCGTTACTATACGCGCGATGTGTCAAAATATGTTCGGTAACATATTGACGTGCTTACGTGCACACTATCACGGTCAGACAACAACTGATCTGCTGGGACGTCTTCTCCAAGTTGCGCAGTGCACTTGAGCGCAAAGTGCATTGAAGCATGAACTATCTTTGTTTTGGCCTTGTTTACTATTCCATAAAATATATAATTTCGTTATTTCACTTTATTCATCATAATTTGTTGAATTTTAATTCTTTATGCAATAATTTATTGCATTACCAATTAGCCTTTATTACTTAGTTATTTTTTAATTGGTAAATATAGTGAACTTTTGGCGCAAAATAGAATTACTTTTAGTTTCATGGTATTTAATGAGTTACAATTAAATTGTGTACAATTGTTAATAATTTTATACATTTAGGCATATAGGCTTAAGTAGGAGCATTAATATTTTATTAAAATTTTTATAACAAATCTGAATAATATTACCTAAAATATGTTTTTTTAACGATTAATCAATTTTTCGGATGATAAATCGATGATGTCCTTTAAAAACAAATAATTTACTGAATTTTATAATTGTTTGTACAATAAATTTTTGCAGTTCCCATTGTCCGGTATTATTTAATTATTTTTAATTTTGTAAGGGTAAAAGATTTTTAACACTAAGCAGGGGCACTTATAAATTTCCTTGTATTTAATATATTGCAATTAAATTATTTGAAGTTTCGATAGTTTTTAAACTATCGAACCTATGTACTACAGTTCATGTAATATCTTTAATATTTCGTTAGTAAATAAGAAAAATATCCTGTAAAATTTTATTGATTAAAGGATATTTACTTTTAATATTTGAATAATGATGGTTGATTATTTGTTTGTTAATCTAAAACGTTATACACCTCTGCTTCTAATTATGATTATAATTTTAGTAAAATCGTAAGAAGCTTAAGATTGGAAAAATACATTTCTATTAATAAAACAATTCTAATGCTTACTATGAAGTTGTCAATTCTAATCAGTAAAAGGAAATGTGTTTCAACTTTTATCATTTCTATTCATAATTTATAATTCCGCGCAAAGTAATGAACAATTTCGGTTCTACACAATCCTTCTGTATTAGAAATTCACGATTACCTTCATTTGTTATTTTAAATGTAAAAAGTTACTTAACCTGTAAAATTCGTTACGAAGTGAAAAGCAAATAGAATCATAAAACTAAATTTCGTAGGATTATTTATGAACACACTCTTCTAAATAGGAAAAATATAGATAATTTATAAGAAATGAATATAATATTCCATACGCGTTATCGTTCAATTAATTTTTATTAATCGTTATTTTACATTAGCGACGATGCCATAACTTTACTTATTTCAAATTCGCGCTGAATCGTTCTGCGCAACCGCGGCCGGCTGCTGGCCCGTGACGCCGGTCGAGGTGACCCTTTCCAGCGTAGGACGCCATCGCGTACGGATGTTTGACAGGTCGAACGAAACGCGTCTCGCATAATCGCCAGCCATAAACGCGTTTTTACGGGTTATAGCTTCGTGATTTCGCGTAATTTAGCCCATTCATCACTGTTAACGGTTGGGAGTGTTAGATTTTTATTTTTATTTGTTTTTATATCACCGATTCGATACGAATTCAATTCGCCTACAGTATTTCGCGACCAGAAGTGTTAGACTTTTATTATATTTTTTTTATTAACGAGTGGTGGTTCCTGGATATTGGACTGCATCCTGGATACTACTGATGCTACTGATGATCTACCCGGTGCAGGCTATGGGGACCATAGAAGACGCGTGATGCTAATTGCCATACGGTGAGTTACATATTTCATTGTTCCTCCGGTTCCCAATCATGTCGTAGGACGAATGGTTCGAAACGACACGGGAATTGGTTGTATTTTTGCTTATTATTGCGAGCATAGTGATCACGAGTATTTTATTACTCGTGTACATTGATATATTATTTGTTAGGGCTTTCTTGTGTCTCGCGTTTGCATAAATTTATTACATCCATTACTGTTTCATATGATTTAATAATTTTACACAATTTTATATGGTTTAATAATTTTACACAACTTTATTGTATTCAGTATTATTTGCATCGGAATTTCATATTATCTCATAATAAAGCTTCGATCTGTTACACGCAAAACCTTTCGAAGGACATTCGGGCTTGCTTACGTAATGTAAACAAGAAAGCATTTCGCGACGAGCTGGCAGGTGGCATCGAAGCGACAGCTGTTGAACACTTGTTCATTGTTTTCGATTCTTAGAATTGTCGCTTCGATAATGCTACCACTCGAGGGTTTTTATAATATGTACATTCAGAGCTTGGAAAAATATTTCATGTAGTGAATAGAATGCAGTCTACTCTATATTAAAATGCTATAATAAAGTATAAGCGTCATATTTGAATTAATTAATATGCATATATTAATATTTTAATTATATTAATATATAAGTGCATTATAATATAATAGTTAATCAGATTCGATGAAATTTTGAAGTAGCATGTAACAATAGTGTCTTACTAATATTGAAAGTATTAAAGTCCAATTTCAAAATATTCTCTTTTCCAAATTTTACCTAGCTCTGAATATTTGCCCTTTCCATTTCTCCATCCTAATAATAAAATAAATAAAATATGTGAAATAAATAAAGTGAATAAAACAAACAAAACCCTTCCTTGTGTTTTATTATCCTCTTCTCTGAAAAAAGTCTTAGATCGTTAGCTATGTTACTAATTATATTTTTAGCTAGGATTCATAGCACACATGAAGACGCAAGGTTAGTCATATTTTTGTGTTCAATTATGTGTGGTACTGGCCGTTTTCGCATCCATTCTTACACATATCAATTTTTTAAACTCGTCGTTCGGCGTCGAATTGCAATATTTTCTTCGTGCATATTTGTTATTCCTCGGTGTCAAACTTCGGATGCTTGAGCGGCGACTGCTACATGTAGTAATAGTAATAGGCTAGCAAATTATTCATGATACAAACTTCATTTTAAATTCAAAATATCGTTTTTTGTCAGCTCAAAATTAAGTAAACGTTTGAATTTTCAATTTAAATACATATCTTTTATACAAATTTACAAGTAAGCAATTCAGGAGATTTAATTTAGTTCGCAAATTTTCATTCAGATATTATAGTCTTGAATTTAGGAATAATATCTATAAATTTAAAATTCATTAATTAGTGCTTCTTTGAATTCTTTATTTGATCTGTTGTTCTTTCGAAGTTGTTTATTTCGGAAGCTTTTTTTTTAACGCACGTAGGCAATAGTCGAACATTCATAAAGAAATTGTGGATGTTTATGCAAATTAATATTTTCATTATTACAATTAAAGGAACTTTTTAAATAAAAATTTATATCTTGCACATTGAGTGTATTTCGTGCTTCTACATTTATTTGAATTTCCCATTAATGCATAAACATCTATGGTTTAATATCGAGTTGCTGCAAATGTTTTGTCGAATTCATTCTCATCTGCTTGCCGAAGAAGAAGGAAATCTACAGCTGTATCTTCGAAGAGGCCCGACATATTGTCACGAAGAGGGCTGCAACATAATGGTTGTCCATATTAGAATAGGCATTCTGTTCTACGATGGACTACCATTCTTTACGTTACTTTATCACTATGCTCGCTATTTGTCTGTTGTACACTATGATCAAAGATGGAGAAGTACTAACACAAATGTCGTTCCCAAATGAAATGTAATATTATTTTACACAAATAGTTTCGAATTCCGAATTTCTAATTAATTAAAATATTACTTTGTACTTCTTGATCATTTGGGTCATTTATTGCTTAATACGAACGGTAAGTTTCTTTTTATCGTTTTCACGTTCACTTTCGAGAACACTTTAGGTGTTTCATGTAATATTTAAATCATAATTACGAATATTCAATTTTTAACTAAAACTTAAAGCTTATTAAATTGGTATTGCAAATTAATACAGCCTCTCAAGTTTTCTGATATGAATATTTTACTTTATCTAATATTTCAAACTTATTAAATTAATGTCTTGCATCATTAGAGGCTCTCGGGTATGTTCCCGATTTTCTTTTTTGAAAATTGTCACTTTATTTTGGAAAAAGTAACGGTTTTGATAAATGCTTAAACTAGATCTGTTAACATCCAAGGTATTATAATATTATTGGAACAATATACATTAATTTCAATTCCAACATTAAAATTCTTAATTTATAAATAATAATCAATTTTGTAATTTCAACGTTTTAATTTAAAAATTTTTCACAAGATCTGTTGATCTTCTCAGAGTTATTTAGTTTTTCGGGAGCTCTTTCTTAACGAACGTAGGGAATATTCAAACATTTCTAAATGAACGTGTAGTTTAGGAAAATTGATAATTTGACGAACTATGTTAAAAAAATAAAATCCTATCATATTTAAATGCTACAACCTATAAATTAGTTTTAATATTTTATATACTTTACGTATTGCATTTTCTATTTCGTATTCGTTTGGGTTTTCCATAGATGTTTCCCTCGATGAAGAAGTCTCAAAGAGGCCTGCCAGAAGATCTCGGAAATTAGTAACGCGAATTAGAATTTGTAGGTTTTGCCCACGGTTTTCTTTCGCTTTTCAGAGAATTTCGAATATAGTCAGTGAATAGGTTCTACCAATTTAGGACTTAGGGAAAGTAGGATCTACGAGGGAAGGGTTTAGGGGTTTACAAATTAGAGAGTTTAGCATAGGGGGTTAAAGGGTAGGGAGTATCTAGATTCAAACCCTCTGTTTAGGCGGAGTTTGGTTTAATAAAGTAGTAGTTTGCTAGTACCTTAAAATTTGGTACCTTTTGTCCAATAGTCAGCGTGGCCGTGGCGCGTATATACTCTCAGGGCCCTCCGTTCACGCGGAGCTTGTTTGTTGAAAGGTCACAGCCACGTTGCATTCGAGTCATTTTTTATTTGTTAGGGGTACCGGGGGTGGGTTTCGCGGTCGTGACGTTGGGGATACTCGGTCGTAACGTTGGGGTACGCGGTCGCAACGTTCGCGGTACGCGGTTTAAGGGGTGGATTTAAACCTTCCGTTCACGCGGAGTTTGGTTTAGTAAAGTAGTAGTCTGTAAGTACCTTTAAATTTGGTACCTTTTGCCCAGCAGTCAGCGTGGCCGTGGCGCGTATATACTCTCAGGGCCCTCCGTTCACGCGGAGCTTGTTTGTTGAAAGGTCACAGCCACGTTGCATTCGGGTGCTTTTTTATTTGCTAGCGTATTCCGGGGGTAGGTTTCGCGGTCGTAGGGTTGGGGGTATACGGTATGTGGGGGAGGGGGGTGGGAGCAAACCCTCCGTTTATGCGGAGTTTGGTTCAGTTGTTCAATTCTGTACATTTTGGTACATTCAGTCCGGGGGCCAGTCTGTTTCTAGCGCGTATATACACTCAGGGCCCTCCGTTACCGCGGAGCTTGTTTCGTTGAAAGGTTATAACCAGGCTGGACTCGGACTTTTTTGGTTAGGTTAACGCGCGCGAGGGTTGTGGGAGTGGTGGGTTTAGGGAATTCGGTGAGCAGGCGCGCGTGGGGTACTATGGGTGTAGAGTCAAGGGGTATTAGTAGGGCAAAGGTATAAAGATAATCGGTGTAGGAATACGGGACGGGAACCAATCGTCTTCGGTAGTACGGCGTGTAGGGTTACCGGAAGGTTTAGAGTCGAAGGGTGTAGATGTTAGAATCACGTTTAAGGGTAAGCGGTTTTGTGCGTGTTAGATTCCGGGCTCAGGGGGTAATGATATAAAGGCGGGGGCTTCGCGGATGTCAGGTTCCGGTGATCAGGGGTAATAGTATAAGGGTGGGGGTTTTGCGGGTATTCGGGTCTTCGGTGGCGCGGACAACGGGGTGTGGGTTCAAACCCTCCGTTCACCCGGAGTGGATTCAAACCATCCGTTCACACGGAGTTTGGTTTAGTAGAGTAGTCTTATAGTACTTTATAGTACTTTGTATTAGATAATCAATGTGGCCGTGATGCGACCCCACCGCCGGGGGCCGTCGTGCAGAGGCGTGATCCTTCCAGCATTTCAGGGTCCTCCGTTCACGCGGAGCTTGAGTGCGTTTTAGCGTTATAGCCACTTTGAATTGGGGTGCTTTTTTATTCGCTTTTTTATTTGCTAGCGGATTCCGGGGGTTGGTTAAGGGGCCGTAGGGTGGTGGGGGGGTACGGTAGGGTGGGGGGTGGGCGCAAACCCTCCGTTTATGCGGAGTTTGGTTTAATTGTTCAATTCTGTACATTTTGGTACATTCAGTCCGGGGGCCAGTCTGTCTCTAGCGCGTATATACACTCAGGGCCCTCCGTTGACGCGGAGCTTGTTTCGTTGAAAGGTTATAGCCAGGCTGGACTCGGGCTTTTTTGGTTAGGGTAGTGGGTGTAGGTCGTGGGAGTGGTGGGTTTAGGAAATTCGGTGAGCAGGCGCGCGTGGGGTTCTACGGATGTAGAGGTTAGGATCACGTTTAAGGGTAAGCGGTTTTGTGCGTATTGGGTTCCGGGGATCAGGGGTAATATTATAAGGGTGAGGGGTTTTGTGGGTGCGCGTTCCGGGGATCAGAGTAATAGTATAAGAGTGAGGTTTTTTTTTCGTTATTCGGATCTTGGGCGCTGGGATAAAAGTACAGGGGAAGGGGGTGCTGGGTTGGGGGGTAGGGTGGGTGGGTCTCGAAGCGCAGTCACCTCCTCGTGGTGAGACCTGGTAATTGGTGTTGGTTTTCCATTGAGTAATCAGTGGATTACCATACTAAGCTAAGAACTGCGTAAGAAATTTATGGTTCAATTAATTTTGAATAAAACTCCTAATCTGCCAATTGTTAGACATTTAATAATTTTAAAATAAAGATAAAGTAAGCATAGCGCGGTTGTACAGTCCTATTATTCAACGTATAGAGAACATTACGTTTTATTATCGTGTTATCCAATAAACTATTAAATTGAAATATGCATACTTTTATATGCGTTGCATACCTTCACAGATAATTTTCTAATAACATGATTTTCAAATCGCAAAAGATATTTTTCGGGGGTAATTTAGTATCTTAAAAGTTTGCGCCGTGACATTTTGAAACTCGTAGTAACAGTTGCAACTATTGGTTTTCGATTTATAAATTGTATGACACATTTGAATGGTTAATATTGAATATAAAAATAAATATTGTTACAGAACGCGTCTGGACCTGGAAATGAACAACGGGACAACTCCCAGCATCGGAAATCTCCAGAAGAAATTACATACATATTGCAAAATCAGATTATTTATTGTAAAATTATTGTATACAATGTATTTTACAATAATCGTAATAAATTAGATTAATTTAACTGTATTACAATGCTTCATCATTTATTCCCTCTCCCATCTTATCTAAGATAATAATAAATAATGTACGGCAAAAATTAAAAATAAAATTCGAAAAAACTAGTACAAAACGCGAGAAAATAGAAAACGTAACGAAATCTGTTGAAAAATTCCGAGAAAAATATTCCCTGCTACCTCCTCGGTTGTTATGTTCTCCTAATACAAAATCGAGATTTTCAGAGCAAAGTTCGCTTCAGATTCGAAAGTTCCGCGCTCGGAAAATTCCGAGAAATGACGTCACGTTCCGAGAAAAATATTCCGTGCCACCTCCTCGGTTGTTATGTTCTCCTGATACAAAATCTCAATTTTCGGAGCAAAGTTCGCTTCCGATTCGAAAGTTCCGCGCTCGAGAAATTCCAAGAAATGACGTCACGTTCCGAGAAAAATATTCCGTGCCACCTCCCCGGTTGTTATGTTCTCCTGATACAAAATCTCAATTTTCGGAGCAAAGTTCGGTTCCGATTCGAAAGTTCCGCGCTCGAGAAATTCCAAGAAATGACGTCACGTTCCAAGAAATCGCGAAATTCTGAGAAATGACGTCACGTTCCGAGAAATCGCTAAATTCCAAGAAATGACGTCACGTTCCGAGAAATCACGAAATTCCGAGAAATTACGTCACGTTCCGAGAAATCACGACATTCCAAGAAATGACGTCACGCTCCGAGAAATCGCGTAATTCCAAGAAATGACGTCACGTTCCGAGAAATCGCGAAATTCCAAGAAATGACGTCACGTTCCGAGAAATCGCGAAGTTCCAAGAAATGACGTCACGTTCCGAGAAATCGCGAAATTCCAAGAAATGACGTCACGTTCCGAGAAAAATATTCCGTGCCACCTCCTCGATCGTCATGTTCTCCTGATACAAAATCTTGATCTTCGGAGAAAAGTTCCCCTGCGATTCGAAAATTCCGCGCCCGAGAAATTCCAAGAAATGACGTCATATACCGAGAAAAATATTCCGGGCTACCTCCTTGGTTGTCATGTTCTCCTGATACAAAATCTCGATTCTCGTACCAAAATTCGGTTGGGATTCGAAAATTCCCCGCCCGAGAAATTCCAAGAAATGACGTCACGTTCCGAGAAATCGCGAAATTCCATGAAATGACGTCACGTTCCGAGAAATCGGGAGGCTCCGAGAAATGACGTCACGTTCCGAGAAATCGGGAGGTTCCGAGAAATGACGTCACGTTCCGAGAAATCGCGAGGCTCCGAGAAATGACGTCACGTTCCAAGAAAAATATTCCGTGCCACCTCCTCGGTTGTTCTGTTCTCCTGATACAAAATCGAGATTTTCGGGGCTAAATTTAAACTGAATTTGAAGCGCGAATCTGAAATCGAAAGCGCGGGAAACTTGTACGACCTCCTTGCATGTCATGTTCTCCTGATACAAAACTTCACTGAACCTGTTACGCTTCAAATTTAGCTCCGAAAATCTCGATTTTGTATCAGGAGAACATGACAACCGAGGAGGTAGCGCGGAATATTTTTCTCGGAACGTGACGTCACTTCTCGGAATTTCGCGATTTCTCGGAACGTGACGTCATTTCTTGGAATTTCTCGAGCGCGGAATTTTTGAATCGCAACCGGACTTTGCTCCGAAAATCGAGATTTTGTATCAGGAGAACATGACAACCAAGGAGGTGGCACGGAATATTTTTCTTAAAACTTCGTGATTTCTCGGAATTTTTCAACAGATTTCATTACATTTTTTATTTTTTCGCGGTTGTTACTAGTTTTTTCGAATTTTATTTTTAAATTTTGCAGAACATTATTTATTAATATCTTAGATAAGATAGGAGAGGGAATAAATGATGAAGCATTGTAATACAGTTAAATTAATCTAATTTATTACGATTATTGTAAAATACATTGTATAAAATAATTTTACAATAAATAATCTGATTTTACAATATGTGTGTAATTTCTTCTGGAGATTTCCGATGCTGGGAGTTGTCCCGTTGTTCATTTCCATGTCCAGACGCGTTCTGTAACAATATTTATTTTTATATTCAATATTAACCATTCAAATGTGTGATAAAATTTATAAATCGAAAACCAATAATTACAAGTATTACTACGAGTTTCAAAATGTCATTGTACGAACTTTAAACAAACTAAATTACTCCATTGGAGCATTATTTTGATTTGTAAATTATCACTTATTAGAGAATTATCTTTAAACTTATATGCAATGCATACAAAAGTGTGTATCCGAGATTATAACATATTGCAACGCCAATTTCAATTCCTAATCGTTAATCAGTTATTCGCTCGACTATCGAAACAGACTTTTTAATCATTAACCGTGTTTACATATTTCGATCGAACAGTTTATTGGATAACACGATAATACAACTTAATGCTCTCTATGCGTTGAATAATAGGACTACAACACTACTGTAGCATATTAGATACAAATGCCTAGCGCAAGTAATATATGACACAAATCAGTTATAATCATCTCTTTCTTTAATTTAAGTAGATTCTTCTATCTTTTTCTAGTTCTTAACATTCCTACGATGTCCTTCACTTTTTTTAGACTTTTTTTATACTATTCGGTTGAATAAATGTATGGGTACATATACATACGGTTAAGCATTGGCAACTTATAGTGGCATACAATAATTATACAATTTATCCTTTTACAATAGATAAAATCATTTTTAAATTTCCCGCATATTTAAAACATTAATTGTGCCATCTCTCTAAAAGGTGCCCAAACTGGTAACAAACATTTATCGACAAGTAAGCAAAAGTGGTAACTGACTTTCATGAGGCCTGCCATCTATCAAAGAAATCTGAAAACAACTCGCACATTTTTACCAACAATAAAAAGAGACAGTGAAAAAACAACATAGTTGCTCCACCTGCACGATAAACAGTCGAACTACTTTGTTAAAAGTTTCAATCGTTCTTCAATAGATGGGGACGCAAACTAAACTTAATTTTTATTTCTCCAAAGTCTCACCTTCAACAATAAATTAATTGAAATTTTATGATGCAGCATAAAGAAATTGAATTAAAAAATTATGTAGGTACTAATTTCTTTTGCTGGAACTTTTATTTGAGTCCTGAATTGGTATTGTCTTGGCGAATATTACATTTTATACAATTAAGGTGTGGCCTTTTATATTAAACATAAACTAAGAATAAACCTTCTACATTAAAAATCATCCACGATTACTTTTGTACATTATTTCAAATATAAAATAGAATTACAGAGCTAAGTATTACAGGTTTAGTTATCAGCACACGCTTTTAAATAGGAGGAATATATTTAGTTTATAAAGAGTGAATATAACATTTCATACGTAATAATGTTGTAGACTTTGGAGAATTAAAAATTAAGTAAAAAGGTAAACGAAGAAAGTGTTTTCAAATTGTAGCGCATAAATTAAATAGCTTTAGTTTGTTGCCATCTATTGAAGAACGATTGAAGCTGTTAACAAAGTAGTTCGACTGTTTACCGTATAGGTGGAGCAGCTATGTTGTTTTTTCTCTGTCTCTTTTTATTGTTGGTAAAAATGTGCGAGTTGTTTGCGGATTTTCTTAATAGATGGCAGTCCTCATCAAAGTCAGTTACCACTTTTGCTTACTTGTCGATAAATGTTTGTTACCAGTTTGGGCACTTTTTGGAGAGGTGGCATCATTAACGTTTTAGATATGCGGGAAATTTAAAAATGATTTTATATATTGCAAAAGGATAAATTGTATAATTATTGTATGCCACTATAAGTAACTAACACTTAACCGTATGTGTATGTACACATACATATATTGAACTGAAACATATAAAAAAAGTAAAGCATTAATTAAAAACAACAAATTCCGGTCACGGAAAAGAAAAGAAAAGGAAAGGAAAATGAGAGAAACGAAGTTTGAACCTACCATAAGAACCCGTAACATTGTTTCAATAATCGGACACTTCTTCATAAAGTTACTGATATCATTACTTGTACGTAAAGATTAAGAATTCAGGTACTTTAACATAATCTTAATCATTTACATTAATTGAGTTTCTGTCATTGGTGTTTTACTTTGTTACACACAAAACCACGTAATGTGCTTTAAGAAACTGAAAGATAGAAAAAGTCAGATTCAAAAAAGGCTTTTTTCTAAGTAATCAAAACGTTATCAGGGGGTCTTAAAACGTGTTTTTCCGTGACAAAAACTTTTTCGAAGTTTTTTTCATTACAAGGGCATCCTTGTATGCCGAAAAAAAAGATTAATAGGCAGTCAAGATCTCTCGCGACCCCGTGTCGCAAGCTTGCTTTCCACATTAGTTAGATCTCAGCGCTTCAAGAACGTGAAAGAAAGACTTTCATTTGTTTTCTCTCTCGATTTCCCGAAATCATCTAAAACGCTGAACTCACGTACACGCGTCTCCTGCAGTAGTGTATGTAGTGGAAGGGGGTGTTATCGAGAGCTTCCGTCCTCAGTCTAGCATCACAGCTTCCGTCATAGGGATACGTTTCCCTACATGGAAGTCAACTGCGTAGTCGGCTGGCGTTTGTATATAATAAATAGTCTGTAGCTCTACGTGAGGGATACTTCTAGTTTTATGTCCTCACATTTTTACTTGACAATTTTTTTTAGCAGTTGAATAGTAATTGTTTAAAAACACCTTTGTTACTGTCGAACATCTTGTACACGTGGTTAACCTGTTCATTTTCCAACTCTGGTTCTATATGATTTATTTTTCTCAAAATGGATTCTGAAGATAATTCTGATGTTTATGTTGGTTGCAAAACTGGAGCTTTCAAAGGTATCTAAACATTTTTTAATTCAATATCCTGTTGTTCTCAAATTAAAGTTATTGTGATAAATGCTTCAAGTTAACTTTAACAAATTATTTGTCTTATTTAAAATAACAGTACGTTAAACAGTATTATAGTTTAAATATGCGCTCGTATCGATAGGTGTAAAAATAAATCAACAAGGATGTGAAATACAGAATATAAGAAACTTGATATCTATATCTGATAATGATGAGGTTGCATCGATTTGTTGGGGTGACGATGAAGAAAAGGAAATTTTACTTGGTTGTGGTGAAAACAATATTAGGAGGTTGTATATATAATAAGTACAATAAATGATTTATCAAGTTTGGAAGATTATTTTTGTTAACAGTGTCAATAATGTCATTTTTTTATTTTCCAGTGTAAAAGTCTACGATACAGATTGTTCAACATTTACGTGTTCTTTTTTCTGTAATATTGGAACAGGAAAGATTACTGGTATATCACGATACAATGAGTAAGTAATATTTTAATGATTAAGAAAGTTGTAATATATTGATTAAATATATACACATATTTTTACAGAGCAATTTTAACTGCAGTTCATTCTGGGGAAATAAAATTGTGGCGATTTAAAGAGGAAGATGCATTTGTAATAAAAGCTGGTGAAAATTTAGAAAGAATGCGTCATTCAAAAGAAAATAAAAATATAATAGCTACTGGAGGTGAAGAACATGAATTGAAGTTATTTGATATTCAAAAACAGACACAAATATTTGTAGGAAAAAATGTACCTCATGATTGGTTACAATTAAGAGTTCCAGTTTGGATTTCTGATATAGAGTTTCTTCCTAGTACACAACAAATTGTTACAGTTAGCAGATATGGACATGTAGGTTTCTAATTATTTAAAAATTATACAATATAAAAAAATAATGAAATTTTTCAAGGTACGTCTATATGATCCAAAAACACAAAGGAGGCCTGTCATAGATTTGAGAATTAAAGATGAAGCATTAACAACTTTGAGTGTTGTACCAAGAGAAAAGTAAGTCAAATACATTATGAAATAAATACATATTGCTGTTTTGAGTAATTACCAAAAGTCAATAATTATTCTCATCATAGACAAGTTATAGTGGGTTCTGGAAAAGGCAGAATGAATCTTGTAGATCTAAGAAGCCCAGCTAAAGTATTAAATACATATAAGGGACATGTTGGTGGTGTAACTGGAATAACCTGTAGCAAAAGTAGTCCTTATGTTGTTAGCGTCAGTCTAGATAGATTTTTACGAATACACCATCTTGATACAAAAGAATTATTAAAATCGGTAAAGTTCACTTTTTTTAATGCTTAAAGAAATAGTGTACAAAAGATAAGCCTTTATTGTTACTTATTCAAAATCCTCTATTATACTTCTAGTATATTATTGTTTAATGTTGTAGGTTTATCTAACGTCAAAAATATCATGTATGCTATTACGTTCAAAGTTTTCATTTCCAATAAATAACAAGGTTACTAAAGAAAATACACAAATATGTAGTAATAAAATTAACGAGAATTCCAAAGTAAAATTACAAAAAAATAACCCAATAATTTCTGACAGCGATTCAGAATATGACATATTATTTGATGAAATGGAAATAATTGATAATAAAGAAGAGGATAAAGTAATTACAAAAAAGCGGAAAGGAGTAGAACATTCTATGTTAAAAAAAAAATTGGTAAGTAATACGGTAATAGCTTCTTTTTAATTCATATAAAAACTAATTAATAAAAGTGATTTTGTATTTTACGTTCCAATATACAGGTATCTGATAAATGTTCATTACAAGAAAATAAAAATCCAAAAATATATAATTTCAAAAGGATTAAAACATCAAACCCGCTGAAACCATTGTAAATAAGGTAACGTGAACGAGATAATAGCTTATGTGAATAATATTCACTAATTATAAGATTCTTTTATATTTTTATAAATCTATTCATAAAGCTCAAAGAAATATTGTCTATGATAAACATAAAATATTAAAGAAGATAAATAATTTATATATATATACATATATATGTATTAGTAATAGTTAAGTCTTTCATAAATAAGGATAGTAAGGTACAAAAAAATTATTACAAACAGTGAAATAAAACATTTCTGTTATGGTATATTTTGTCACTCAGCAAATTTTTTTTTTTTCATTTGTACCTTACATGTAGAAGGGACATGAATAATACACTAATCGCTTTTGCCCTGAATATACAGTACTGAGACGCGACTAAATGTACTGCCTAACTATTCGATTAATTCTTTATTGTACAATCTTAATACCTCATCTACATGTTGTTTTGGTTTACAAATACAGTGTACACCGATTTCAATGGTTTTTCAACACTAACGATGTTTGTTTTTTGTTAACATTATAGTAAAGTTGTGCTTTTTGTTATAATAGTGACATTGAAATCGAGTGCACTGCAGGATGTAGGCTACTGTAGATTTTTGTTACGTCTAGAAACTAGAAAAAGTAAACGTGTCAACTTGTAACGTCGAAACGCATTTTGTACTAAAAGGAAATATAATGTTCGCAACTACAGCACACTAAATCTTATTCGGCTACGATTCTTTCAGCTGTACAAAAATCATTGTCCACTACGCCTCTTGTTGATTAATACTAACGTAAATTTGCTTTATCCTGACTGCGCCCTCATGTGAAATGGAATATTTATTCTTATCCTTGTATATGTACCTAGGAATAAATTTACTAAATTACAGGCACTGTCCCCTTCAAGATTCCAGTAGTGGTTTTTTCTCATATTTCTACAAACAAAACGGAGCTTTATGCCAAAGAAAAACGATATCCCTTGGCACAAAAGCTGTTTATATACAAATTTCCACATATAGATGTAACATGCAGATTTCTGCATAATTCATAATTCCATGTCTTCTTCCGTGCAGTAAGCGTAGAATAAAGTGTTTCGAGAAGAAACAGTATTTTTTTAAGTGATCGAGTTTGTACAGGAATGCCTTTCGCCACTCATTTTATTATACTCTGTTATTTAAATCATATTATACAATATTGAGTGGAATTTATGATTTACATAATTGTCAAATGTAATTCAACATTGATGCTTTTAAATCTTTATATATTATATAAATAATAGGAAAAAACAAAAACCAGCATTGGATCATAAATATTTACGAAAACTAATTTTTGCAGTTTCTGTAGTAGTCTCTTTCAATTGAATATGGATTACATATGAAAATTAGTAATAATAATATAAAATATAATTACAAAACTTTTCATCTATCATAGTTTCTTATAATGTCACTTATATTTTCATCAATAATTATACAATACACAGAATTTGGTCAAACATCGTGTAAAAACTTTCATATTTCCTTTATATTTTCACTTTCTCTTTTTCAAATGAAAACTTTAAACATGATAGTTAATATTCATAAAACCCTCTTGTAAAACAAATACAAACATCGAAGTATTTAAAAGAACTGCTATTAAGTAACATTATATGTACACACAAATCTAAAATAAACGTAACATATTCATAATCAATTTCGTAAGTAACTCAAATCATAAGCTATGGATATTTTTATACATGTAAATTAATTGAAATATTTGGAATAGCATATATACTAATTGTAAAATTCTTTTTTTTATATTTTATAGGCCTCTTGATACTTAATAGTGTAGTTTCGTCTTGTAGATATTAAAAAAGAAAACATGAAATAAAAACATATAGATTCAACAATAAATTGCAGTTTCAATTTATGTAAGCATTGCTTTCCTGTACTGAAATATTTCATAAAGCTTGTATATCAGTTACATATAACAATCAATTTTGAACATTTTATCTACTATTCTCATTTTTATTGTACTTATACTATATCTTTGATTCCTACTTGTGTCAGCTGCTAATGCAAAACGAAAAGCACCATGTTTTTTATTTTCTATTTTTTCTTTCTTTTTTTTTTGCAAAATATCACATGCTGTGCAATCGTTTCAAACAAAATCGTTTATTATGCACATCAGTTTCCTAATATTCAGACATCTAACGTAATAATTTATGGATAGGAGCTACTTTTTTTTATAGATAAAGCATACAGGATATACATATTTTAGATATTTGCTTAAAACTGTAATATTCGTTCCTGTCAGGAAAAAAGCGTGGAAGGCCTCTGTAAAACAAGGTCCATATCTGTTAATTATGGAACACTCTGACTACTCTCTTTTATGTCATCTATACTATTTAATGTGAATAAGGTAAAGTACTTCGTAATCTTTGATCTGAAATAAAATACAAGAACTCTAGTACAAAAAGCAAACCAGTATTATAAATGAAAAGGATGCAAGAAACAATTAAAATATTCCCAGTGTACGATTTAAGATAGAGTGTAGGGAATTCACCCTGAGTAGATAATGGCGTAGCAATCGTCCCTGGCAAGAAAACTCTAAGATCTATGTTGAGTTGCACTTGTACCATAAAAAAATTAAGCTTACTTAACTTTTATACAGTATATAGCATCGCATTATTGTTTGTCGCGTCCAGTAAAATTCATTTACTTATTCTTACATTCAGCATGATTTCGTTATTTCAAATAACAATTAGTTTTGTGACGTAAATTGACTTAACAAGCAAATAACAATGTTTCGTGTATTTTTCGTCAATTCTTAAGTATGGAAAGCAAGTATCAAGAACAAACGAAAAGCAAATTTAGTTGTACACTGCTACTGTTGCACTGTAAAGTTTGATCTTAAAATGATAAATTGATTCACAACTTCATGCTTAATAGCATGTTAAGGAAATTTTGCCTCATTCTCCTCCTGATACGGTCACTTCTCTCCATGCAGATTCTTGAGATTGATTTACTAAAGTTGACTGAGGTTCAGAAATATCTAATGCTGCAGGACTCAGCGGTGGACTAGGGGTTGCAGGTGCTTCTTCAGATTGGTTAACTTCTGCTATGTCTTGTTCAGCTTCACCATCAGGAATAGAAGCCTCTGATTGCACAGAATTCATAGCCTTCAAAACATCAAAATCCTGTGATTTTAACGATATAGAACTATCTTTATTGCTACTGCCATCTTCACCTATAAATCAACATTTATTCACTGTTAATAGTTTGTATGCATTCTTAATTATGGGAACATATGAATTAAAGTATATTCTTACCACAAGGCCTAAGAACGAGGTAGAAGAGTAAATCGGATAGAGAAATTATACCGATCACTTTATCATCATCATCAACCACTACTAATCTATGAACCTAAAAATTTTTATAAAAGCTTTTACTCACAGCTATCAAGAATAATATTCACAGCATTAAAATTAATTAATAATAATTAATTTACTTAATGCTACTGTTAAAAAAATTACAATAACAGATTTTCTTTAACATTATTTTATTATATAAAATGTAAAAATTATACCTCTGCTCTAACAATTTTTTCCATAACAGTAAACAAGGTTTCATCTAATTTACAGCTTTGAACTCCTTCAAACCATTCATTACGGTGTTCATTTGCTTCTCTGAGTGAAACATCTAAATTGTTATATGTTTTTTCTGCTGCTAAGTTCTACAAAGATAGCAGAATATAATGTTAATTAATTTTATTAAAAGTTAAGATATATTAGTTTAGATTTATAAAATTCACTTACAATAACATCAAACTTTGAATAAATGTTAACCAACTTCCCTTCAGTATCAATAATTGGTAATGCGGAAACTCTCCTTTCAACAAATTTTTTCAGTGCTAAAATTATGCTAGTTTCTTCTGTTGCTGTTTCTATGTTTTCAAATGTACCTATCCTTAACTCTCTCAATGTTTTACTAGTGAAAGATGGTTTCGGTAGCTCATGTATCTATTAAATTATTTAAATAAAATATACATTATAGTAATTTTCTTGTACCGTCATAATTTTTTACTTTATACTTACGTAAAGAAAGAGAAACCTAAGAATTCGTTTATGTGTCAAGATATAGAGAACATTTCCAGTATCTGGGTCTATCACAGGCAAACGATGAATTCTATTTTGAATTAGAGTTTTAATGGCCTCATACAAAGATGCATCTGGACTAATGCTCACCAATGGATGAACTTGATCTTTCAAGACTTCTAAAATAGCAAAAGTTATAAAACATTTAAATTGTTAAACAAAGAACCTGTTAAATACTAATTATAGAAAAATATTTACTTCTCCATGTATCTAATTCATGTTCTTCTAATTCATCCATTGTTACAGATGGACTGGTATAGTACATTTGTAGGATTTTTATAAAATCCGTTATAGTTAGCATTCCAACAAATTCTTGCCTTGAACTGTCCCATAACGGTGCAGCTCTCACACCTATGCATAAAATTATTATAAGTAACAAGTAGTTATAAATAGATAATATATAAAACACTATTAAAAATAATTTCAAATATTTATTAGCTGCATAAATTATGTATCAAATTTAAATATTTTGTACACAATAAAAAATTAGTACTTTATATAACGAAATAAAAAATTGTACATTTATAAATTATAAATTTTGTGGCTTACCGTTATAAACAAGAGCAAAGAAGGCCTTTTTTACAAGGAGATGCGTATCGAAAACGACCAATTTGGCGCTGGTAGGTATTAGGTCGTAGCATTTGTGAAATTTGAAGAACTTCACGAAGATCTGTGATTCGTCCTCCTCTGAAAGTCCAAACAGTTCACAGTAGAGTAGTGCTTTCTGGTTACGGCGAAGCATCTTTTTAATACGATGTCACAATGTTCTTACAATTTGTACAATATTTTTCAAGTTATTTTCAGGGCTTATTACAATAAACAATTGATTTATTATACTTTTTAATCTGTATAACAAAAGTTTGGCACTTGACACTTTTGAATATGGAAGCACTTTAATGTCAATTCATCGCACTCATGATGTAGTGATAGTTTAGCGCTAGCCGGGTTTTGTTACTTTCCATTGTAGTAGGTTATGATGTCGCACCGAACATGCGCCGAATCAAATATTTTGATGCTGTCTTCAAATATTATAATAAATACCAAATTTGATCATACGACAGGAACAAAAAGAATTTGAGTTGCTATTAAATTGCAGTTAGATTGTTATAAAGAAATATACACGGTTTCTTTAACTTTTTACGATCTAAGAGCTCTAAAAATACTTAATAAATTCATATATATCTCATCAAATTAAGAAAATAACACGCATGCGATACTTTTGCAATTGGAAAAAGATTCTAACAATATAACAATGCAACGAAAGACCACCCATTCAAATTGTACTACTGTCGAACGTATCTCGTTCCTGCTACTCGACCTTCAAGTGGAAGTAACGATAAAATTGGCCACAAATACTTAATCAAATGTTGTCACAAGAGGAAACAATGTTATGCAGTGTTGGAATAAGTCACATAAAACTTAATATACGGCAGTGAAAATTATGTTTACGCGATCGTACAAGAATTTCCCATATATTTTTTTCACATAGTTTTCCCGTATATTTTAATAAAACGTAGAAAAAACACATTGCTGTACAGTGCAATTTATATACTACTATATCATAATCTTTAAATGTATTTAATGACAAGAAAAATTATGTAGTGCTCGTAGCATGTAACATAAAAATTCATGATTAAAGAATTTGAAGGGAAATCGAAAGTAAGTGGTACTATCTTAGAAATTAAACAAAGATTTGGAAACATATAAAGAAACGTATCAAACATTTTATGAAATAGATGGGTAAATTTACACATTTATTTAACTACATTGAAACGTAAATGTAAATAAAAAAAGATATAAAATATAGATTTTACAATGATGTTATCTGCTTCATATTTCATTGAACATAAAAAGAAATAGACAAAAACAATATTAAAATAATATTACTGTTATACACAGGATGTTGCTTTGTCAATAAACTTTCAAGCAATTATACGGTATACTAAACTTTCAGGTAAACATGTACTACTAATTTATTATCACAAAGGGTCGAAATATAATAAATAATAATAAAAAAATTGATAAAAATTTCATGTACTAAATCGATAAATGATAAAACCCAAGCAGAACTTTAGAGTGGAACGAAAATAATATTGTATGATTCTTTTTTAACAACGAAAAAATGTTGCCTTTAGATTTGTAGGAATGCGATCGAGTGGATACGAGTTTGGGAAAATCTGAAGAGTGCTTGAGTTGGGCGATAGTTGTGTGAACGTAGAATGTTTGGACTCGAGTGTTATTAAGGCGTGAAAGATGAGTACTTGAGACAACGTCGCGACTGAGGAATTTTGGATGGTCATGACAGAATGCATTGAGTGAGAAAGGTTGACAATTAGAAAGAAAGGAAATGAGTGTTTGGAAGAACATATGACGAGGAAAATGCAAGCGCGTGGCAGAAAGTGTTTGACTAACGTAGCAGAAAGAGTTTAACTGTAAACGTAGAAAGAGTGTGATTCAGAACATTGAAGTTGTTAAGTTGTAAAGTCGTTTAAGTTGTCACTGTTAAATTGTTTTAAATATACATTTATTAATATTCTAATTAATTCACTTTTATTTTATTCACACCTGAGCCCCACCATCCGCTCTACTAAAATTGTTAAAGTAGAATTTCCTATAGATTATCAGATTAAACACGCAAAAATTAATTTTTGTCAAATTTTCAAGGGTTTTGAAATTAAAAAATTTCATTTTCTTTAAATATACGTTTAAAATATTACACTTTTTTTGATGTACTTAAAATAAAGGACCTCTCGTGAACTCTTTTAAAAACGGATTCATAATTCCTTCTTTATTCTTATACCATAAATTTATTAGTACTCTAAAATGAATATGTAAAGCGATGTTCAGAGCATAACGAGCAAATTAACAAATAAATAATTCTTGCGAAATGCTAACTTTTATTAGCCTAGTTCAAAATCCTTCTCAACTAAAATGATAAAGAAAAAGACGCTTGGTAAAAATAAAACGTAAAAGATCGTAAAATATTGAAAAAGTTATAAAAATTCATGAAATCGATAAAAACAACTTTCAAATATTTTCATCAAATTCAGATTTTAGCAAATTAAACATTATTATAGAAAGACAGTTTTCTTTTATTATTAGAAAATACAATTAGCACAAAAAGATTTTACCCTTACATTTCGTTTCATTTATTAACTCTTTGGTGTTAAGTGGGTTAAAACTAATCCTACCTATTGCTTAGCTATTCATGCATGGTGGGATATATTTTAACCCTTTACACTCAAGAGGTAATTGTTAGTCGTCTAATGATACTAACTTCAGAAGTGTTCAAATTCGAAATTTTTTCTAAGATTCGCCTATATTAAACGTCATTTAGTTTAGTTAAATGACATACTAAAATTTACATACACGACTACTTAACCACTGAGTCTGACTAATAAACAAACTAACTAAAATCTGAAAATTTGCGGAAGTATCATTTGGTGACTCTCGAGCGCAAAGGGTTAACCCACCTCGAAAAGTTGAAGTTACTCATAGTCAAACAGTTTAACATTTTAATAATCGAAATGAATGTTCTTTTCTAATCTTTTTATATTACAAAAAATTCTGCGCAATTCAGGTTTTTATTTTACTCAAAAACCGTGTGCCTCGAAAAGTTAAACAATCATTTCAAGATCCAGAAAAATAAAAAAGATTCTGACCCTGAACGCAGTGTATATGAATCAATGAATGAAGGACCGAACGTTAGATTTTAACGTCGCCAACAGAACAGAACAGAACAGAACACAGAACACTTTCCGTTTCTATCGCGTTCCGTTCATCTTCAAAGAGGCGAGCAACAGCTTTTTCTCGAGGACGTGCGAAATCGCGACGAACACAAGAGGGGAAATGCGAGGAATGTAAAGGACGAAAAGCAAAAAAGCTCTCGTGGATGCAAATATGCCAAGATAAGAGGGAGCTGCGAGGGGGAGCGAAAAAAAAAAAGAGTAAAAGCTCGGTTAGACGTGAAAAAAACAATCACGAAACTGGGAAGAACTGTGCAGTGTCTGCGTCAACAGGATGAAGTGCTGTTCACTTTCAGCTCCCGATGGAATAAAATGGATCTGCGAGTGTCAGATGAATCGAGAAAATTCCGGTTAAAGTGAAACCATTTAAGCCGTCTCTATGACACACGAATTTCTGACAGTTTTTTTCCAATAATAGAACTACCGACGATCAAGGGAAGAGGTTTTGGTCTAGAATTTTCAAAAAATCGATTTTTCAAATATATTTTTCGCTTGTTTAACACGTTAAGTGCCCAGCCCGTTTTGGTTGCCGTTCCGTTCAGGCCTAGACTACATGAAGTGGTACACAAAATTTTGTAACCTTTGTTTACCTTGTTTTAATAAATTACATTGACTATTTTTAACTTGGCTAAAATCTCTTGAATCTAGAAGGTCATTATCTGATCTGGTCTTTCTTTCTTTCCAATGTCATCAATGAGAAAATTAGTTGCCCTCATCTTCTAGCCTTAATTAATTTCTGTGCTCCATCTAGATCAATTAGGCATGCTCGCACATCAAACTACCTTTATTGCGATCCAATTTTGAGAATTACTATCATAGCAAACCAATATAGTTCTGTAATTGATTTTTTTAATATTTCTTTTTCAGTTTTTCTAACTCAAGTACTAAATCTTTTATGATTACCGCACTTTATATGTATTATGATTTTATTATTATTATGTAAACTAATGGGTTCTTCCCATATAAATAAATATTATTATTATTATTTTATATTGTATATTATTTCTTAAAATATTGTCAGAAAAAAAACCAATGTCTCCTAAGCGAAATTTTTAGTTTCACTATTAATATGCAAGGGCAGACCCGCGTGCTGCTGTAACATGAACCTAAAATCCGTGGTCAGTCCCTATGGATCGGCGTGGCACTTAACGTGTTAATGTTTGAAGAATATGTTGTTAAAAGGAAATTTCAAAATTTGCAAAATTAAATTCTAATTAAATTCTAAGCGACAGCCACCGCATGAATTTCTCTCTCGCGATGTAACGCGATGTTTGGGAAATTATCACGTTCAACTGAGCTTGAGCATTTTAGTCATCCTCCACCATTAAATGATGCTATAAAAGCAATTCGATTGGTGTACAAACAATTAGCATCTCGTGATTTGCTGAAAAGATATACTGAAGGAAACACAGAATAGTAATGAAAGTTTCTCGAAACATTATTTCTCAAAATGGTGTGGACAAATATCTCAGAAACTAATTGATCAGTTTAAACAAATTTTCTTTAAATTATAGAATGTGTTTTTCGTATCTTTTGTTTCTCTTAGATTTACTAACTTTTATAGAATTTTAAGCTGCAAACAAAATGGTAAAAAAAGTGTTTTGATTTCAAAGTTCCAGAAAATGATGAAAGAAAACTGTTTTTCATTCAAGAATCTTCAGGATTCAAAATTAGGTGCCGAAAACCACAAATCACAAATCTTTATCTTATTCAGTTTGTTGTAAAAAGATCTTAAAAATGGATTTCTTCAAACCTTCAAGACTGGAACTTCACCCATACAGTTATACGAATTTGGTGTAAAGAAACAAAATTGAAAATCATACGAAAATAAAAATCTAAACTTATATTTTTACAAAAAATCATTGTAAATATCTATCCAAATTTAATAATATAATTAAATCTAATTGAAATACAAATATCAATATAAATGCAATTGACACATAAATACTTTTTTTCTGGGCTGTACATGTGTTTACTTAAATAATTATAAACGAAGTATTTATTCCTAAATTATTTCTTACTAAAAGAACTATAAATTGGCTGCGTTCATTGCGTAAGAATCCTTATATTCTTTTATCCTATGATCGTTAATTACTGAAGCAGTAAGTAGAATCAGACGTTTAACGTAAGACACGATTCGCTTGGCAACTCACACAATTTCTAGGAATTTGGAAACTTCGAATTCAAGGTAAACTTGTTGAGAGTAATAATGCTTGAAGTAAGGATGATGCTTATGAAACAGTGTTTGGAGAATGTGATCTTGATGTAAAATGTTAGAAAAATAGCAGATACTGTTTCGTAAACCACCTTTTCCATTTTTCTAGGAAATACAAAAAGTGTAATATGGTTTATTCAACACTGAATATAATTATTTAACGCGTTTGTTATTTGTCATGAGTCATTGGTAACCACTATCATTCCTAGATACTACAAAATTAGAGACAATGGATTATGACGATGTATTTTTATTCTAAAGTAATCGACATGTTTTTAGATACCGGTGATAACGATAATGATCATGAGCATTCAAAAAATAAAGATTTGTATTGTATATATTCATTGTTTCAAAATTTGGTGTTTCATAAAGTTTACCTTCCTGGCGTTGTTTTGTGCAGAATTATTAATTGCATCCTTGTAATTTGAACTGATACAATTATGTTTATTTGTTTTGTATAAAAGGTGGAAATAATTACCAATAAGTGAGGGGTCCGTTGCTGTATATTAGCAAAATTAGCTGAATTACCTATTTTCACAGCGATCAAAGAAATTCAATTTTTATTAAAATCGTATCTTTTTATTTCTACATCTTTATCTCCAATTTGTGCATACGAATATAACACTATCCAAGGAATACGTTTTTATCGTTCAAATTTTAAGAAAAATATAACAAAATCCGATCGTTTCTTTTTTTTTTTAATTTTATAAAAATTTAAATTTAAATTTAAAATAAAATTTTATAAAAAATTGGTAACTCAGTTTCGTTTTATACGACACAAATTAGCTATTATACGTGGATTACCTGTAAACGATTAAAATGAATGACGTAACTCGTCGCTGACTCACTGACAAATATAAAATACCATGCGGTCAATACATAGGAATTCAAGTATATAGAAAATTTCATGGAGGAATGCGTTCGCTAGCTGTTTCGAAAATTTAATGAGGACACATGTCGGAAAACTAGAATTCAGGTTGTCGATTGGTGCGTAGTCGCACGTAAATGATTCGTGTTTGACAAGAAAAGTGTCAACTACTGACCCACTTCACAACAAAACTTTCACGCCATTGTACTATGACTCTTTTTCTGGAATATCACGCAAAATTCTCGTGTGTGCTAACGGAATTGTAGATAAAAAATTTTGAAACAATAAATCTATAAATCCTACTACAGTTTAAACGATGCTGGTTGTATAATTACAAGTAAGAAATGTATTTGAAGATGACAAGAAACAATTTTTGAGTTAACCATTTGCGTACTACGAGCCACTTTTGCACTCTTCAGATTTCGTGTTGAAAAAAGCCAGCGCATTTGACCGATACAGACAACTGGTGGCGCTCACATAATGTATAATAATAGTATTACATAAAATAATAAATTATAAATTAAAAATATGAAAAATTTGAAGAACAAATAATATTTCCACACATAATTGAAGGAACGCCGTTGTGCTCTTCGGCTTTTTTCGATCGTGTTTTTCGAAAACCCTCTGGTAAGCAAGCAGTTAAGTAAAAAGAACACGAAACTATTCTATAATGAGATTATATCTGTGGGACATTTTGTCCTAGACGTGTTTTCATTTCATTAAAAAATCTCATCAATTTTTAGCAACAGATAAAGAAACTATCATTAATAATCTGATGTATCCTTTAAATGGTACCTTAAAGAACCATTTTTCTACAAATTAGAAGTTCTTTTTAATGCAATTAAAGAACAACCGTTCGCAACAAAATCCGGGGAACGCAGACGGATTAAAGACGTCATTTGATATTAAGAAACTTTGATCTAACGCAGTAGAGATACATTGCTTCTCTCATGCAATTAATTACATATAATAATACTAATAACAATACTATACTGCGTGTAATTTTTTTCTAAGGAATGAAAAATGTCACTAACAATTTTTATCTACTTTCCTCGCAATTAGCAAAATTTCCCAGACTCAGAAGCATAACCTAATCAGAGAAGAGTATAAGCAAGACCTTTTACTACAAATTATCATACACGTATTCCATATACGATAAGCATACATTTACAGTCCTAAGGGCCATTTTAATTTCCTTTTAACCTTCGATTTTTCTCATCCTCTCCATTCCTATTCAGTCATTATGCAAACAGACTAACAGTAAACGAAGCGAATTCATTATTTTCTAACCTCCAGACATCCATCCATATCGCGACCTGAAAATTACAATGAATGACTAACCCCACGGATATACAGTAGCAGACAAAAGCTTAAGACAATAGGTTAAATGCAAAACACAGTTTTATGGTATGCAAATATTGTTCGTATACTTATTTTTATCGTCATTATGGTAGAATACTATTTATTAATTAGCATAGAATACGAATTTTATTTATCGTGCTATTTCCTGTTAATTAATTAATTTGTTTTCTTTGACTCTTTGGTCTTAAACTTTCGTCTGCTACTGTAAGAAACAAAGGCTCGTCTACTTGCAATAAAACACCAAACGAAGAACCAATCAGTCACAATTATATAACGCAGTTAACGAAAGGTGACACACGCTTTACGTAATTTTTTATTTAGGACAAAATCTGCTCGAACCGTGTTTCGCGAGCAACAATCTCATTAACGGTCCGTCCTCTCCGATGATTCCAGCAATCGCGTAATTTTTCTTTTGCACGCGGGCAGGGGGACCTCGTTAGACGCGGCTACGTCATTCGGAAAAGTTGGAATTCTTGGTTTTCTTCTCCCACTACACGAATGTTGTCCAATTACCGACTGGAAATGCAACATCCAGGATTGCCTGCGCGGTCGGCGACGGAAAAAGAAGCTAACGGCGGAGACAACGTTGGAATCGAATTATGGGAAAACCAGCAGATGTATGTTACGCGAAATAATTGACCGAACGGAACTCGTTCCCCAGGAGTAAAAAGCTGCTGTCGCCAGAGTTACACACTTGAAGCAAACTATCGCACACGTGATGGACACAACACCACCGATTATTAACCTGTTAGGTACGACGCGCCACTATAGTGGCTTTCGCGGATAACATCTGTTTATATATCATACCCAATTGTATTATTAATTATTAACCCTTTGAGTGCTATGGACGCATATATGCGCTTGTCAATTTTTGTCTTCTTCTAGTTATGATTTTTTCAGTGGTCATACATTTTGGTGTTAACCTTTCGAGACTGCTATGGGCACACATATGCGTCCGACGAAAGTTGCTAGTAAAGATCATGGACGAATAAATGCACTTGTCAATTTTTGTTTTCTTCGACTTATGACTTTTCCAGTGGTCATACGTTTTGGCGTTAACCTTTTGAGAGTGCTATGGCCGCACATATGCG
>JAOPTO010001541.1:0-34444 GCA_033822845.1 Tetrapedia diversipes | reverse complement strand
TTATTAACTAGATATTTCTTACTGACGTAATACCTGCGCCGGTAATTACAAAAGTGGTCCAAGTCAAAAATTATATTTTATTACTTGAATTGCACTGAAATGAACCAAATCACCAAAAATGAAAATATAAATTGTAGAACAAGTTATTGACTTATATCACTTTTATTATTACAGGCACGTATAACGAATTGTTAATATTTTTTCTAGCGAACAAAATTACACTGTGATAAAGTAAAAATTCTAGAGTGTCCGAATATTAATTTAATTCACTGTATATACGTGTAGATTGAAAGATCTTTGACCTGACGCACGCGTGAGAACACGTATCGACGACTGTGCAACATTGCGTTCAATTGCAGTTTGTTCTTAAAATGGAATCGCCTTCTTCGTTCAACGACCTGCACGCGTCACTTTCCGGTTTCTCGCTTTACACCGGCAAATATGGCTGACAAAAGCTAGAATGCTAACTACGTAGCGATCGTTACGTCGATTCTCATGGCCAGGAAATTGCTGTAATTCGAAGGTATCCTCGACCGTTCAAATGATTTGCATGAGACCCCATTACACGCCTTAATAGAATGACACTCTACCCCCGTTTGGTATCCGGTACAATTTACGGACAATTGCAATTAGTGTGTTGAATCCTGTTCCTCGGTGCACCCTATTGCTAATGGGGATCATGTTTCTTCTTTATAATTGAAAAACTTTGCACCATGAAGTACGAAGCAAGTACGTTTTATGGCTCAAGTTTGATTTTTAAGGCTTCGATCGAATTTGTTTCACGCTAGAACTATAAGAATTGGTAAAAACGACTAGTCTTTTTGTAATTTTTTTCATGTAAATTTTGTATATTAATCTGGTGCACTTTAGACAATTTTTCATGATTTCCAAAGATAGGCATAAATTTAAATTTTCTAGTAATTTCAAAACGATTTCAAATCATTTCAAAATGTGATTTTTTGTGGTCAATTTCATTTCTTTGTTGCAAACAAGTATAATTTAGTCCTTTGCACTCAAACGTGGTGAAAACGTGGTTGATTAACCCTAGATAACTAAACTCAAATTAGAGTTACTCTAACTAATCATTTGACTACTAGACTACGAATTAAAAACATGTATATTTTTATATTACCCCTATTTATTTCAAATAAATTAGCGTAACTTAAGAGAGGTATTACAATATTTTTAGCTTTTACACTGGAGAGGTGACAGTCAGCCGCCTAACAATATTAACTTCAAAGATTTTCAAGTACAAAATATTTACTAAGATTCACTTATATTAAACTTCATTTAGTTTAGTTAAGTCGTTTACTGAAATTTACATAATGACTATTTAACCTCCGGGTCTGACTAATAAACAAACTAACTAAAGTCTGAAAATTTATGAAACTATCATTTAGCGACTAACAATCACCTCTCAAATGCAAAGGGTTAGATATGCATAGATAGTTCTTGCATTGACACGATATAATTTTTGTTAATATAAAGAATATACGAAAAACAGTAATAATAGTTCTGTTGGACTTTTTCACCTTGTTACCTTCTGTCGTACGGTTATTTTTTAATTTACAGATTTTACCGTCAGCATTTATCATTTATATAAGGAAACAAATGATTCCTGGCGCTGAATGGTAACTTTACAATTTAGTTGAAGATTAAACTGCATTATGAGAGAAAGCACCTTCATTATTAACTTTGATACTGTTGTACCTTAGATACCTATTTTTTATACCGAACATCAAAGCAAAACTTATAACGATCAGAGTTGCGCTAATCGCGTTATAAGTATTACAATTATTTCTTGATAATGACTGAACTTTATGTAATACTTTCATTCGTAATTTTACATTACGAATCTAACAATGGAATTATGCTCCTAACCAATGAATAAGAAATCGCTATACAGATGATAAAACATATACCCAACGTGTGTGCATTAACCTATTTTATAAATCCCACTTCTACTGCATTTTAAGTACAAAATGTTTGCTAAAAATAAAAAAATTTGTTGAGCTCGAGTTTCAAAATATCGTTGAAGTTAACCAAACGATCTTTCGTTCTCCAAAAATAAACCAGCTATAAATATCTCTTTTTATTTTACCCTAAATTACTCTAACTTTTTTTGTTTTCACTAGGAAAATACATAAAAAAGTTTCTTTGTAAGTCGACAAATTTTTAACATCATTCTTTAATCCCATTCATCGCCTTTGCGGTATATTTCAGATTATGAGAAACGTAAAGTACCTACTTGACCTAATTACCGTGTCAATTCTTAATTACCAGACAATGACAAAAGTAATATATATTTTTTAATTTCATAAATAAATACTTACGGCATACTTAAAAAATACAAGCAATAATTAAAATAATGTTTTTTATATCCGTATATAAATACTCAATTGCAAAACGATCTAATGAAACGCTCTAAAAAAGTATAGTTTTTGCAGAAATATACCAAATTGTGATTTAGGGACCGAAAGTGAATATTCTTTTTCTATTTACAAGATAATTTTCTGAAATCTACTTGGTTTCATTCTTATAAAAGCATTATTATGAAACTTACAAATTCGTTTAATTTTCATGAAGCAAGACATGTTTGGACCTTACTACTAAATACAATCAAAGAATAAAGTTTGTTAATAAGATTAATACAATTTATCAGGTGAACATAAATCATTCACCCCTAGTATACCGCAGGAAATAAGGATTGATATAACAAAGGCCAAAGCTTATTAAGGGGTAACACCCCTGTAGAATTTTCAAAAGATCAATTGTTTTTATTAATCTTAAAAAATACTTTGAACCTTCTAAAATATGAGGCAAAAAGTCTAATCCGGTGTTTCCCAACGTGGGGACCACGCCCCACAGGGGAGCAATTTGATAGTTAAGGGGGGCAATTCGAAAATGGACTCGACACGACTTTAACCTTTTCGCTCTGGGCCATTTAAATGCAATGCTAGATGTCGGTGCCAAATTTAACAAAAAAAGCAAATTCTTAAATAATTGCGGTAAATAATTATTAGGTACATTTTCGTTTGACGGAACCAAAATAGCAACTGGGTGATTGGCGTCGTCAAGTAAACTTCGTCCGGGGTTCACCGCGGAGTGTGCCGTCTGCCGCGGGGAACCCCGGACGTTTTAAAAACTCACTAAACAACGCAGCTTTTTAATGTTAAAAATTATGTATGTTACATAGGGGGGACATAAACATTTTAGAAAGGTTAAGGTGGGGCATGGCACAAAAAAGGTTGGGAAACACTGGTCTAATCTAATCTAAAATAAAGGGGTGAAAGTTTGTATGAAAATCCACCGATTTTGAAGCAAGCACTATAAAAATTAGTAAGTATTTAACTTTTTGGTGAAAATTAAAGTTAAGGGCTTGCAAAATTGAACATCTCTTGAAAATAATTACAATTGAAATTAAAGTCCTTTCGTACTTTTATACTTCAGCTAGTGTGCTGTATATAAACAAAAACTTTCGTTGAAATCAGAATTCCAGGATTAGGCGAATTTCCTTGTATAGCGTGCGAATAATTTTTGAAGCCACTGTAACCACGACGCTCAAAGGAGTCGTGAATGTCAAGGGTCGCGATCTCGGATTACCTTTTTTGAGAATCCAAGCGAGCTCGTCCTCGAGGGGAGGATTCTCCACTTCGAATTCCTTGATAAGATCCTTCGAGTAAACAGGATCATCGTCCTCGCTCCACCAGGCAGCTGTGACCTTCCTCAACGCACCACGGATCCCCTTAGAGTTCGAGTAGTAATGCAGGGCCAGCATTATTTTCCATCCCCACTTCCCGCAACCGGACTTTTGCCCATGCTATCGACCCCTTCCGTGATGACATCGCCCCGAAAATCGTCACCACTGAGGATTCGCTAGCAGTCAGGACCACGATTTCGTTGAACACTCGCCATCAAAGACCACCACACACTACTCTCTCGACTGATTTTCAACACTGACTTCCTTTTCGTCTTTCTTTTCGGTTGAAACGGTTAGCTGATCATTTCACGACCTGTACTCTAAGACCTTTTTTGTATTTTTACATTTGGGACGTTTGAAAGATTCGGAATGTGTATTATATTTTGGATGCAGCACGAGAGTCAGATTAATAATTATGTGAAATATATTTATTAAGGATCATAGGTTTGTATGTGTATTGGACACGCACGTGTACACGTGTAGGGCAAACTACCCTGCAGATGGACGGTTTAGTGGTTGCAATATTTCGTTACCACATTTGTATCAATTATGAAAAAAGGTGTTTTGTATATTTAGAATGTGTAAGAAATGAAATACAATAAGTGTTAAGAAAGAAAATCAGATTATTGAAACAGAAAATACAAAAATTCTATAAATATGTCTTGTGCCGAGTAGATGGACAATATTCATTTACGCAAATGAACGGTTTCTCACCGATAAATGGACGGATTAAAGAAAGAGAGAGAGACAGACAGAGATAGGCAGAGCCAGAAATATTAGCCGAAACTAAACCTCTTTTAAATTGAATTACATATACGATACGCAATGATCAGGCGGCAGTTTACACTGCGTTATAAGCGACCGAAATGTTAACAACGACGGTGCGAGGCTGTATTAAAAATCACCTAGCACAATAAAGTATTTTTTCTGTAAAGCAAATATTTTATTGATAAACAAAAGCTTTTTCTTCAAAGTAAGATAAAAATAGTATGTATTAAAAATCTAATTTTTATATATGTAATCATTTTATTTCAGTCTTTCGGCCTCGAAATAGAGATTCACATCTATAGTTACATCATTTTCAATCATTGCACTTAATATTGATTTAATTCTAATAAACTTTACAACTATCCTACCCCACTTTGTACTATCTCCTAGCCCGCAAGTTATAACTAACATCTGGTACTGCATACCATATCATTCATATAATTAATCATAACCAATTACCCTAATTTTTATGTAATTATCAATTAAATTTCAATTTGTCCATCTAGTAGGCTCTGTCCATTTACTGGGCAGTATTCTCTACCCGACAATTATTTCACGTATAATTAATTACACGTGAATTAATGTATTTTTAGTTTAATTCATGTAATTTCTACAACATTTGTATTAATTTACAGAAAAAGTCGACTATTATTAGAAAATGTTAACACAGTACTTAATTTTTTATATCACAGTAGAGAGTTTATTCGATAAATTTTGTTTACAAAAATAATACTTTAATTCAATTTTATATTTAAATTCAATACTTGAGGAACCATTACCTGGATCCGTAAATTAATAGCAATATTCTAATAATTACATAAATTAAAATAAAAATGTATTAATTTACGTGTGTTTGAATACACGTGAAATAAGAATCTTTAATATTTATAGATAAATGTAGATCGAGTTGACAAATTTTGTCAAAAATTCAATATTGTTTAAAAAGTTTTGTATTTGTACTAAATATTTAGAAATCTTATGTAGAATACATGTTTGACAAACAGTTTCAGAATTAAGATATTTATGCATAGACAGAACTATAACATTATAAATGATTAATCGAAGGACGACTTTTATGTTCCCCTTTGAAACAGAATGCAAAACAGCAGCAAAAAGTGAGGACGCATGAAAGGAACATTTTAAGAGGCACGAATTGAATTCCATTAGCCTCGATTACAGCCAATTATCTACGCGGCTTATACACTACGATAAACATAAAAAAAAACCAAGACAAACTGAAAACATTAAGTATAGCTTCTCCTTTTTGTTCTTCAATTCTTTCCTGAGTCTCTCACAAGAGAAGAGATGATGTACCATCTTCCCATAGAAGCTTTTTTCCGCATGTAACTCTAGCATGATGTCTGATATATATAATTTATCAATGAAACGTTGAACATATCAAATATCTGATGTAATTTCATCCACGAAGTAGGAAAAATGTTCTCAAGGATATGATAATAAAAATAGATATCCGACTAATTCATAGATATAAGAAATCGAATTCTTAAAAAGCAAATTCGAAGCGAGAATGTTAATTATCGCAAAATTAAACGAATTCCATTACAGGCAGTCAAAATTCACTTTTAACTATGTTCGAAAAAATAATAAATTTTATCAGAAATTTTAATCTCAAAAATCTCATAATTGAAAGTAAAAATAAAATTCGAATATTAGTAAAATTATTTAGTAAAAATTCGAATTTTAATTATTGCGAAATAATTATAGTGAAAAATAAAAAATCGTGAGAATATACAGAATATAAAAGACTAACGAAATAGCAATGTTTGAGCATAGATAACGTTCGACTACTGGAAAATTAAAATAGTAACATTCAGATACCGACAGTCTGCACCAAACAATCGTTTAAATAAAAATCTCTTAAGTAAATCACAATCCTTAATTATCTACCCTAAACTTTGAACGTAAAGGCGAAAGGAAGATAACCGAGAAATTTCAATTAGGCTATGATTAGACACGAATGTATGTTTGCAAGTAATAGAAAATTCATCGGGAACACAAATAAATGAGCTCGGTTCGGATAAAATCGAGGATGAAAATAGAGTTTGCCTGGCCGACGAGGCTCTTAGCAATTGGCTGAACCGTATCAAAAAGCATCTTGACGAATCTGTAGGGGTAACATTTTGAATCACAATTCAACCGTTCAAACATACAACGACTTCAAGATTTGACGATACACTAATTGATTTACGGCAAGTATCCAATTTTACTGTTAAAATGTTCGTTTCGTAGGTAATAATAATTATTATTACCTATTATAATAATATTTCCTCCACAAGGTTACCAATTAACACTACATTAGCATAATGAATTTTTACTGTGACAACTAAATTATGGTAATTTCATTTTCGCATTGTTTCATCGGGAAAACGATTCGTAGCAAAGAATGATTTTAAGTCAATTATCAAAATTAAAATTTATTTGATTAAAAAAAAATAGTGAAAATATGGAATGTATCAAGTATGATTTCAACATGTGATACATTAAGCAATTTATCTGTACATTTCTAAGGAAATGTTCATTTGCGAAGAACAATTACAGGTAGGTTCCGATTAATGCCAGTTCAAGTAGTATGATATTCAGTTCAGCGTGAATTGTAAAATGGTACCAAGTCACGTTTAATGGGAACGAAAATTTGGTCGATGCAAGAAAAATGCGATAGTGATACCTAAAGGTACAGTCTACACTGCTAAAACCATTTTATAAAACAATAAAGATGTTTTCACCATCGCAACTTAATAAAAATATGAAAATGTATATTTAGAAGTTTTTATTGGAACAAATTATCATATTTCAAATACTGGAATAGTTCAAATTCAAATAAAGCGATCAGTTTCTGAAATTTTTTATTCGCAGTAATCGAGATCTGCCTGTATTTATCAGTCTAGGATCAGCTGTTCTATATACCGACGGTCGGTACAGATGTATGCAGAAACGGACAATATTCGAAGAAGATGGTTGCAGTCGAGGATGAAATTTACTGTTAGATAATATAAGAGGACAAAATCGCGATGTTTAACCTCTGACAAAAATTAGGAGCAAGTATCTTTGAAACAGAAACCCCTTAAAAATAGAGTGCCCTCGAAAAAGAAATTCCAAGAATTTTCCACGAACGATCTTCACAAAAACACACGAATATAATATCAAAGCGTGGCTGCAAATGCACGACTTTATAAATAGAGATGTTTTCATTGCCAATAGGCGGATACGTGACGGGTAATTGACAGTTGGCCTCTGCCCAAAACGTAAGGTGGTCACTCTGATCACAATACTTCGGAGCACCAATAGATCCACGCACCGTCAATAGTACACGCCACGACAACGATTATTACTCACAAATATATCGTACGTATATATCATACATCGTAAACATCCCACTGGTATCTATCCAACACGCTCAAGTATCTTCCCATGTGTCTTCGTCGTAACCGTAAACACTTTTCGGAAGTACCAAAAAAAAAACGATCACCTAAAAGAATTCCGTTCCTTGAACCAATAGTTCATTTTTTTGAATTACTCCAATGAAAATCGAATCACACCAAAAGCTCATTCTGTTAGTGTAAATAATTGTTCGGATAAAACTGCTCAAAATTTGCAATTAAATAACGAGATTTAGTAACAGGAGTAAATTTGATTTGCATCAACGTAAAGCTTCGACTACGTTGAATCGTTTCGCCCTGTTCAGGTCTAATCTAAATTTCTAAAAGATAAACAATACGCAAAATCGAACTAAATAAATGCAGTAAAAAATATCTTGCAGATCAGATACAATCCGAAGAAAATCGGCAAAAATACGATCGAAGCGTGTGTTGAAACTCACGTCGATGCAAGTCAGTCAAATTCGCTCCTACCACCGAACAGTTTCGCGTCACGGGGTTAAAAGCCGAACAACTTTCTTTTCTATCTCTGCAAAGGGAAACTCTGATGCCAGCGTTAGGTCTAACGAACTCTCTGTCGTTAACGATCAATAAGAAAGGATCATTCGCGCTGAAGAAGCGTGTTTCAAGAGAACAGCGCTTCGCCTCGACGACTGTAGAGAACCACGAGGCGAGGTTTACTGCGAAACCGATAATTATCGTTTATTGAACGACGCGTCGCGAGGTTCACCGGTTTCGTCGCTGGCAAACCGAATAACCGTCTCCGACTAGTTCGTGTCTTCGTTCTGCCGTCGACCACCTCCTCGACGACGGTGCTCGTCATCGTCATGGACGATCGTGCCAAGAATAACTCCACACGAAAGCCGGGGTTCATGCCAAGAAAAAATTCAGCCGAGATTTCTCTCCGTTCCATTCCGAACTTTTCCCTAATTGCAAAGAACGACAGCAACTGCTTCTATTTTTCTATTGGCGCGTATCAAACGTAGTCGAATGAGCACAGGTGGAGGGACAGTATGCTGGATGTTGTTATTATTTCTGGCAGTGTGATTGTTAAAGTTGGAACATGGGTTAGACTGGATGAAGTTGGATCGATGGTTTGTCGAGTCGATCGTTGCAGTACCTAGTCGATGTTGTGATGACAACTACCGTCAATCCATCGACAACTCATCGCCGGAAACAAAGAAGACGACTCTGTGACACCTATCGTCAACTCGTCGCTTAAAATCTGAACCTAGACTTTCCCTATGACTCTGTGACACCTATTGCCAGCTCATCGTCGTTCGAAACAAATAAAACGACCCTAAGCCCAGAAACCTAAACCTAGACTTCCTCTATCGTACGACTTTACCGACAATATCACGTGTATAAAGACTAGGCATACACTAGCGGACAGAAGTTAAAGACTTGAGAACAACGTAAAACATAGTTTAATGGTCTGCAAATATTGTCTATACATTTATATTCATTGTTATTATGGTGAAACACTATTTATTGATTAGCACAGAATGCAAATTTTGTTTATCATGCTATTCCTTATAAATTGGTTAGTTTAATTTCGTTGACTTCTTGGTCTTAAACTTTTGTCCGCTACTGTATGAATAAAGTCGGTCAGTTATTTTACACCAAACCTCGTTACTTCGTTGCTCTGCGCTTTATCCTTTCAATTTTTATAAGTTTATTCCTACGATCATATTATACCTCGATTTTAAACTCTTTTTGATAATACGGAGCCGTTATTTTATTATCTGGTCGCGGTCCCGTGGCAATGGCAACGCTCGAGATGCTCGAGTAAATCTGGCGATCTACCAGTGAGGGGCTCGGCCAATTCCTCCTTTTACGATGTTACTCTCGCTTACTATGACCGTTTTTCAAGGTAAAAACAGCTGGTTCACCGATGCGACACGTCTCCTCTGCCGCTTGTTTATTTCTGGGTATTTTCAATCGAACGACTAGTCTCCTTTTCTGGTACTCTGCTTCATTCGATAGCAAAAGTACAAACACTGGACGAAATCGTAGGGACAAGTTTGAAATAAAAGTTACTCTAAACATCGAATATTGGCAGTGATTCTTTTGATGAGTTGGAAAACATTATATATTTTTCGAAATTTATTCGAGCATCAATTATCCGAAATTCTGCTATTCGATCTCAGTGACGTTTAATAATAATTTTTTATTTTAAAAACTCGTGAAATTAAACTGTTGAAAAATATAGGACACAAGAATGTTTGGACAAACTGTTAGCCTTCTAAATATCCATTTAAACGAATAAAATTTTGCATAACAAAATCTGATTGTTCTATTATCCGAACACATTTGCCTCCCTATTAGTTTTGATAGTCGAGGTTCTACTATAGTTAAAAAATGGTATACAGTAGAACCTCCCTTATTTAAACATTACAGCTAGGTATTCTGTTATCCAACCTGAGTCTCACCTAATAAAAGTTTTTTATTCTAATAAATTGTGAAATATTGCAATGAAAAAGATACATAAATATTTAAACTAACTATTAACCTTTTTGCTATTAATTTAAATAAATGAAATTGTAATCATTTTGTTACATGAAAATTCTCTTATTCGAATATTTTCGTCTGCTATTACTTTTTAAACGAGAGGTTCTACTGTAATGGTATGGGATGATCAAAATGATACACCGAATACAAAGAAACATATATGTATATGTTAAAATGCCGCTATAATTTCATCCAGCACCGTATATATAGGATTCCTTTTATGCAGAAATTTTATTCGGTTTTATCTCTAGTTTTATTTTTAAACATAATAGGATTATTTTTAATGAACTTTTTATAAAGCGTAAGCGAATACAGGTAAGTACATTGTGTACTACCTATGATGTTTAAATCACTTTAAAATTATTATGAAGCAAGATAAAAATCTAACTTGAAAGATTTGAGATAACAGACAAAAAATTACCATAACTTATATGACGTAATATATGATATTAATAGTTATTATTACAAAAATATTTTATAACTAAAATCTTGTGATTTTAGAATTAAACACTGCATCCTATATAATCACAGTTACACTTTATGTAATTATCCTACAATCCAGCGGCCATGAGGAAGAAAAGAAGAACGATGAAACTATAAATGAAAATCCGGTTCGTCCGATTAAAGGGTAGTTAAGCAGAACTTCCTAAATTTTCGCTAATAGCATTACAGTTCATTAACGATCTGCGTTATCTGACCTAGTGATGCAGCGCCTCTATTCCACGATATTTCAGTAATTTTCAAACACTAACGAACCCCTCGAGCCGAAGTTAAACCGCACGTCCGACCGAAGGCTAGCATCCCGTGGCTATCGTGTGAAAGATCGTCCGATCGTTTATTAACATAGACCGCTTACTTCCTGCCAAGCCTGATTAGTAAGAAGATTATGGCGCGCTTCATCTCTCGAGTTTCTGTTTGTAACTTTAACCCTTTCGAACGCCATGTAACTTAAAAATTCACTTACTCATTTATATCTATATTTTTCAAATCTTACTCTATGCATTTATTATTGCACTATTGTTATTTTGCACAGTATGTCTGAGAAACAACGGAACTGATAATAATTCGAATAACGATTATGTTGGTAAAAAATTGCTTAGTTTCATGAAAACATACTCCTGTGATAATTATGTAACATATAAATTGAATTTTTAATCTTTCTTCTTCAATCATTCTTTATTTAACATCAATCCCGTGATTAATGAATAAAGATGTATAAATTAACATGTGGATACATTACTGAAGTTCTATTTTAGAAACTATCCTGGATATTAACGGTATCTATTGTTTACGCTATAATTTATATTATTTACACTATAATCATTGCATAGATTTAATTACACCAAGTAGAATCGAATTATATCAAATTTTAAAATTAGGTACATACAGTATGATAAAGGTATACTATTGGGTTGGAGGGAAAGTTCTGTCGTATTTTCCGTTTCCGTTAATTCATGTGGAACCCAAACACTTTGCTTTAACACAAACCCAACAGATTTAATGTGATCTCCAACAGTTGTATGATGAATGCCAAACTCTTCTGCAATTTCTCGACTTGTTAAATGTGGATTATTTTCCAACATGGATCGCAAAACATTATTATCGATCTTGGATGGTCGTCCAGATCGATCACTTTCTTGGAGGCTCAGATCACCGGAACGAAATTTGCTAAACCATCTTTGACAAGTACGAACATTTACAATATCTTTTCCAAATACCGCACATAAATTTTTACATGCAACCGATGCGTTGCTTCCTTTTTGGAATTCATACAAAATGCAGTGTCGTAAATGCACTTTATCTACTGACATGTTTTTCACTTTAAATATCACAAGTAAATGATGAACGGTAAAAAAGGACTCCTTTTATATTATACAGCAGGTAAAAAAAAAACAAAAAAAATTCCCAATGATTCACTATCCAGATGTTTTTTTTATTTACGAGAAAAATTACCTGCCTATTTAAAATACGACAGAACTTTCCCTCTAACCTAATATAACAAACTAAGTCGTTTTAGAACCTTAATTTAAGATGGATTGTAGAAAGGAAAGAGAAATGAGGAACTTTTTTGTATTTTATATGGAGCACTTCCTAGTAAATAATGTTTTCATGTATACAAATAGATACTACATGCAAAGTAATACGTTAATTTATCGCATATAAGTTGAATTGTACGTAACGAAAAATGGTTGAGGACCCATGGTATAGACAAATGTTTTATATAAAATTCGGTTTTTAACTAATTACTAGTTACTAATTGTAGAATCGGCATCCGGTAATCGGTATGAATTATATTAACACGTTCGCGGACAGTGAAAAGCTCAGTGAGGTACAAAAATAGACACGCGATTTTTTTCTAAATTAATTGTGATATCCGATATGTAATTAAACATATTTTGTAAGAGCAGTTAAAATATCACATTTTAACAGTTACATTCAATGAATGACGATATTTGAATCGAGGTTATATAAAATTAAATCGATAATAATTGGTTTTAAAATTTGAATGCTATAGCAAACGTGTTAAGTAGCCGAGGATAAGAATAATTGACGGTCGAGTCTGGATACTTTAGTATTTAAAACAGTACCCCCCCCCCCCTTACTATCCATCTCCAATCACAGTCCCGAACCTACATCAATTCCTTCACACCACCAACATGCCTCTGTCAATACACAGCATAGCTTTTTCCGTGCCTCTATATGCTAAACAAATAATTCTCCTAGTATAAGATAGCACTTAGTTTTATATCATATTAAGCGGTAAGTGCAATTATTAATGTATCTAGTTAAGATCGCGAGCGCTCTAAGCTAGAGCCATCGATCTTATTGTTATTTCTGTTATCCCTTCTGTTATCCTCTTGCACGTTATGGTTTATTGTACCCCTTGTTTTATATTATTTAATTGTTCTGGCACAATAAACGTATGTTACAGAAAAAAAGAGTATTTAAAGCATTTTCACACAACCTCTGTCAATCTACACAACCTTTGTCAATATATAGTATATTTTTTCCGTGCCTTTATATGTTAAACAGATAATTCTCCTAGTATAAGTTAGCACTTCGTTTTATATCATATTAAGCGGTAAGTGCAATTATTAATGTATCTAGTTAAGATCGCGAGCGCTCTAAGCTACAGCCATCGATCTTATTGTTATTTCTGTTATCCCTTTTGTTATCCTTTTGCACGTTATGGTTTATTGTACCCCTTGTTTTATATTATTTAATTGTTCTGGCACAATAAACGTATGTTACAAGAAAAAGTGGTTAAAGCAGCCGCCCGACAAGCGAAAGATTGCGGGTTTGATTCCCGATTTTAGGCAATACGAAACGATCGACTTTTTTTTTTCCTACATAACTACCGTCCCTTTCTGTAGGTCAAAGACGTGTTATCTTTTATTACAAGATATATTTTAATACAAAATTTAACAAAATGTACAATTTAAAGTAAAAAGTATTTAAAGGAAAGATTAGAGACAACGAAATTTCAATAACCTTTGTTTAAACCATCTAAAAGAAAGTAAGATTACTGACGAATACAGAAGCTCACGAAATTTCAATAACCTTTGTCTAAACAACTTAAAAGAAAGTAAGATTATTGATGAATACAGAAGCTCACGAAATTTCAATAACCTTTGTCTAAACAAATTAAAAGAAAGTAAGATTATTGACAAATATGGAAGCTTGCGAAATTTCAATGAATTTTGTTTAAACAATCTAAAAGAGAGCAAAATTACTATCAAATACAATAGCTCACGAAATTTCAATAACCTTTGTTTAAACAATCTAAAAGAAAGTAAGATTATTGACGAATGTAGAAGCTCACGAAATTTCAATGACTTTTGTTTAAACAATCTAAAAGAGAGCAAAATTACTATCAAATACAACAGCTCACGAAATTTCAATAACCTTTGTTTAAACAATCTAAAAAAAAGTAAGATTGTTGGCGAATATAGAAGCTCGCGAAATTTCAATGATTTCTGTTTAAACAATTTAAAAGAAAACAAGATTACTAATCAATACAGAAGCTCGCGAAATTTCAAGCGAAGAAGCTTAAAAGAGGGTAACAAACTAGGGAACACGAATAGATGTATCCAAAGGATTACCATTAATCAAACATGCTCGTATAAAAAAAGAAATCCAAGCAATTGCTGCTGGTTGTGTAGATGACAACGATGAAAAGGTTGTTAAGGAAATTGAAGGGGCACGCGAAAGCTCGATGACATTAAGCTTTTCCGAAATTAATTAAGGTCGCGGATATCGATTTGCCGCACGTTTCACCGTCTTTTCCATGCAACCGAACGGCGGAATGAAACGGTTCGCAATTCACTAGCTAAGAATCGAATTTTAATTAGGACATATCATTGATTTTTATTTTAATCGAAGAAAAATTGAAAATAAAATAAATGATAATAAAACCGTTAAAAAATCGATGATATTTACAGTCGATTCCCATATTAGACGATAGTTGTGTTCTAAAACATTGTCATGTTATAAAAAATCGAACAAAAGTGAATTACAACTGGAACCTCAAATGGAACGCTAAGAAACGAAATAAATTAAGTAATAGCTCAGACGACTTTGGAAATGGAATAGGAAGACCAGCTAACAGAAGAGACCATGTCGTACTAAATAGGATCCAGATCGGACATTATAGGATTACACAGGAACACCTTCTGAAAAAAAGTACCCCCACCCTACTACGACAAATGTTAACATCCCTTAACCATCGAACATATTTTATTTTTCTGTAAGGAATACGAGACCTCACGAACCCAGGCAAAGGTTCCTAACTCACTGAAAGAAATCTTCAGCAACACAAAAAATGCCAAAAAATACCCCCAGTTTCATCCAAAGCAATAGACAACTTTATGAATACATCTAGCACCAACAACTAACGGTTTATGTCGCTAATGACCTCGCTGTCGATGCGACGTTAAGCCCTTAATTAAAAAAACAAAAAAAAAATTGATAGAACTATTACATTTTGTTTTGATAACTATAGGCGGGTAGATTTATCGGAATTATTACACGTATCCGTAAATATATAGTAAGTACCAAATTTATTACGTTTATACGTTTATTAAAAGAAATATATATTTTAACCCTTGCACGACGAATGCAGGGTCAAAGTGAGTCCGCAGGAAGCCGCGGTGCTAAAATTGTAATAAATTCATTTGTGAGAATCATACAAAACATACGATTGAAATAGCAAAAAAAAGGTCTAAAGAAGTTAAAAAGAAGTAAAGTTAAGAAGAAGAAAGTGAAAATAAATAAGTCTTGCTTAAAGTACACTTTTACATTATCTGTAATTCCTTTCAAAAGCCACTTTGCGTTAGAATAATGGATTCATATAACTAGATAACAATAAAAAAACTTCACGCGAACATACCGTGGATCCAAAAGGTATTCGTACACTACATTTCAAGGAAATTCACCTAATCCTAAAATTCTGATTTCAATGAAACTTCGTATTTATGTAGAGCATAATGGGTCCTGCATGGAGCAATTTTTTCAGTAACAGTAAATCTTATAGAGGGGGTGAAAACGACCCCTAAAGCTTCTACGATTTTTCGTGTTCTGAACATAGGTTCCTCTGGGATCTTTTATTATGGCAAAGCGATAGAACATTAAAAATTAAGATTTTTTTATCTGAAAGGTTTTGCTTTATCACGCATCAATACAAAGTTATGTTAAAAAACTGAGAAAAAAACACTGATACTTTAACGTTGAGAGCTGTCTACATATTCCAGGATGTTTTGAAATGTTTCATACTTCACAGAACTACTAATTTATTATTTTATAATGTTACTTAATATATCAACCTGATTGAATGTTATATAGCAGTACAAATTTCAAAACAAACTGTTCTGTTTTTAACACTAGATTGCCGGGGTGGGTCAATTTGATACACCTATAAATTGTCAAGTTCAAGTGTCATGTGAAAGAAACAGAAGATACTTTCTGTGTTATACAGATATTTTCTATGGAAAATGTATTTTAAAAAGAGAATATACATGCAAAAATTGTTTTGAATAAGCTTTCTTTAAAATAAAGTTTTAATTTTTTTTTTTTTTACTTAAATTTTCATGTTTGAGACAAATTGATTTGTTCCAGGCAAAATATAATAGATATATACCCAACATCCGGCAACCTAGTGTTAAGCTTGCACATAACTATTCAATTGAGCCAAATTAAATAGTATTTTTCGAACGAATCAAATTTCATTCTATTTGTACGTCAAGGGGTAATACAGGTACTTAATAAATGTAATATATAATAAATATATTATATTTATTAAATAAAGGTACTTCGACCAAGAATCTTTTTCGACGTAACGCATCACCATAAATTGTAACGTTCCAAAAATAGCGAAATACTAGTCGCTCGGACACCGTTCGATCAGAACTCCATATGCGGTTAGAATTATCGATTGCTTCGGTTTAGCAACAAATACAATCGCCGGCGTACTGACGGTTAATCGATAACAACCATTATCGTGATTATTACTACGCAGTATCGTGCTGAACTCGCCTCTAACGAAATGCACGAAGAAATTCTCGCAAAATCGATTGCACTTCAAATTTCGAATACACGATTACTGGTAATTGCTTTACGAGGGAGGGTATCGAATGCCGCTTTGGTAAACGTCGAAACACGCTAAATTTATTCAAATTACGCCCCCGTTAACATCGCGTTTGCTTCTGGGAATTGCAACAGGTGAGAACTGTTGCTACATTATGCATTCAATACCCTCTGGATCGATTTCCTGCCGTCTTGTAATAATTATTTCATGTTTATGTCGTGTGTGTGCAACAGTTCTTTCCTTTGAGACGAACGGAAGCTTTTGATTGGTTAAGACCAAATTATAAAAACAATTTGTTTAATAACTGGCAAGGATGTATTTACCGTTTCTTAATTTTAATTGAATTATTACGATAAATTTGATTTAAATCTAACTCTGCATTAAACCTTTATGGGCCCGTGTAATTTTCAGGTCACATGCTAATTTATTGACATTTTAACAGATAGTTTTTTTTTTCATGAGATGGCGTATACATATTAATTATATAATGTTTTATAATGTCAAATTGTTTAAACTGGAAAGTTTTTTTTTCATCTGCATATATAGAATTAAAGTTGCTGATTTTCCGTCCCATCAATTCTTTATATTTAAGACAAAAATTCGGCCCATAGAGGATTAATTCATTTATTTTGTTTTATAACAAGTTGATATTACATGTAAAATTAAGTTATTATACTATTATGTTACACAAACCCACGCTTTAATCGCAAATTTCTTTTTCTAAAGCTTAAATATTAGTACCCATATTATACTAACATATTATGCAATTTAATGATCGTTAATTTTTAAAAACCAATGATTTTAATGTCGTTAAATGTTCAATTCTGTAGACAGCATAAAACCGCTGATAGCAGAAGTTTATTAATTAATTAGAATATTCACATTCACCTCTTTATTAGTCAAATTACTTATGCAATTTCAAGACGCTTAACACTAGATTGCTGGATATTGGGTATATACCTATTTTGCCTAAAACGAATCAATTTAACTCAAACATGAAAATTGAAGTTTATAAAAAAATAAAACTTTATTTTAAAGAAAGTTTATTCAAAACAAAGTTTTACATATGTATTCTGTTTTTAAAGCACATCTTCCGCAGATCTTTTTATTACATTTAGCACAAACACCCTTACTTCTATTCCTTTCATATGATACTTGAACTTAACAATTCATAAGTGAGTCAAATTGACTCACTCCGGCAATCTGGCGTTAAATTTGAAGAATCTGAAACAACCTTACCAATGTGAGCCTCTTGTTTTACTTATATCGAAGCATTACTTCAGGTTTCAAGTAAAAATTGAATATTTTTCAATCGTTCTATTATTTGGAACATATTTCAACTTTATGATAGATACTTCAATTTTTCTCCTACGTTTCTTTAGGTGCGCTTATAGTCAAGTGATTTCACTTACATGAACATGATATTTTATTTTCATTTTATGTATTTTATATTTATATATATTATACTTCAATACTTATTCCATTGAATTCCTTTTAAAATTCCAATTTAAAGTCCTATTTAACTTAGATTCGGGTTTGCACTTGAAGTTATAGATTAGGTTCAGGTAGATAGGGTAAGGTTGTTCAAGTCGTACCCCTTAACACTATTCCTACCGATACTTCACGTATACCGTGACATTCCCACGTAAGATAGGCTACAAATTTGTCTCAGAAAATAAACAGTGAAAAAAGAATTGAATACTGAAAAATGTATTACAGATATATTTAAGGAAAAGTCTAAAGCTTAAAGGCGATTCAATTACGTTGTATATATGAAATTTTAATCGTAATTTAGAAACGGTCATTTGACCGGTTGCGGTAGGAATAGTGTTAACACTTTACCGACCGAAAGCCTATTAATCGGCTTTTTGCATGTTCTGTCTGTAAATTTTATGACGTTCCTTTATACGAAGGTAACGCGTTCCTGAGCGATATCATATGTATACTGTAAAGAAACATTAAACTATTAATTGCGCGATGAAAATATTGTTTAATAATAAAATCATTAGTAATGCATCTACGCCAAAATGAGACGGTCGGGTGTGCGTATGTTGAACCACTAGCGGTTGGTAAAGTGTTAAAATTAAATTACTCGCGTTTAACTTTAAATTCAGGTTCACCAATTCGACTTGCACCGACACACAAACTTAGAGTCAAGTTACTTCCATTCGAAAAACATCGATTTGAATGGATTGGTTAACCTGAGCCACGTTCAACCAAATTAACTAGTAAAATTTGAGCGAAAGCGATTTTCTAACGGCTGAAACCCAGACCTCGACCTATATCGCCGTCGCATTATAAATAAGCACTCCCTTAGTAAGCATCGTTGTAGAAAATCGTGTAGAAACACGTTTGAACACGTTCAAACGACTTTCACGTTGCTATACCGCCAAGTACGTTTCTTCGCCAGGCTTTCTAACAAACGAGTGACGCTTTATTTCGCAACAAAACACTGGGCTAACTTTTTATTCCCCCTTTAGTATATCTCCGTGCTTTTCATAATTCACTCGACATTTGCCGTTCGAGGTGTAGGGTGCATTAATGCTGGTGAGTGACGACCACGTAGGGGGAAACCGTGATAAGTGCATTTTTATTTATTTTTTGGTTTTTCTGTTATCTAGCAGCTGAAAGCACTTTAACACGTTGACTGACACGCTTGTTTTATACGTTTTTTCATTATTCCTAGCATATGATGATAAAATAGAAAGTAAACCTTTCGGACCTTAGTGGTCAAACAAATGGCCGCCTCGTTGACCTGCTAGATCGCGGCCATTTTGAATCTAGGCAGGCAAAGATGGTTGCCATGTGGTGCAGACCCAAACTCGAACCATTGACGACAATCGACTCTGCACTCCTTAACCCTTTGAGCACTATGAACGCGTATATGGGTTCTCACACAACCACTCAATCTGGGCTATGAACGCGTATATGAGTTCTCACATAACCATTCAATTTAGGCTATGAATGCATATATGGGTTCTCACACAACCATTCAATTTGGACTCTGAACGCATATATGGGTTCTCGCACAACCATTCAATTTGGACTATGAACGCGTATATGGGTTCTTACATAACCATTCAATCTGGGCTATAAACGCTGGAAAATTTTTATAAAATAGTGTGTTTTGTCGTAAAAGATATGCGGTCCACAACACACCCCTAACGTCAAACAACACAGCTCAAAGGGTTAACGCGATGACTGTCATGTGTGTCAAAACTTATACACACTTGTTGGGTCCAGTACGTCGCGTGTATCATTTTGTATACACAAATAATAATTTCGTTCTGGACGTGTGTATGATACCAGTGCACATTTAGCATAACTTTCTTAGGGAAAAATGGTTGGTGTATCATTTTCAAAACAATTGATTAAAAAAAAAAAATAGTGTGGTCTGGGAACCATTTTTAAACAAAAAGGAACCCGTTGTCTAAATTTCATGTTTTTAGCTTCAGTATTTTAAGCTCTGCGATTATGAATCAGTCAGTTGGCCAGAACATGTCTTTTTATATGTACAGATAAAGGATCTTCGCATTACCAACTAGTGATTCTATAAAACGATCCTACACCACTTCTCAAACCATCATTGTCAAGTAAAACGAGTTCCTGTTTCCTCGAGGTAACACGTACAGAAACAGAGTTTCGATAACTGAACAACGAGGCGATACAAAAATTCCATTAACTCCCCTTGTCGAGTTCCTGTATTATCGAACGCACCCCGCCCCATGGCCTAGACCTAAATACAAATGTGCGAATGCATCATACAACGCAATCTCGTCGACCTTGCACCGACTGGAGCTTATCCTTTCCCTCGGAGAGCTCGCCTTTCATCCCCCTCACTCGACGTTTTTCTAGCCTCCCCCGTTCAGCAATACCGGAAAACTGCTTCCTTGCTTTATTTCCTTCCTCTGATTCGCACGTTCGACTTTACATCGGTTGTTTACGCGATCTTTCAACGAGCCGCGACGTAACCTTAAACTCGCTATCCAATTGTATATTTACACCTGACCAACCCCCCCTTTTGCACGGCGTAAACGTACTAAGTGAAAGAAGATCGTGTAAAGAGGATAAGTCCACAAGCTGAGTAAGTTGTCAAGGACTATGACATACATTACGTCTAAATTTTTATGAAATCATGTTAAACTGTGATTATTTGCAATTTTATTCAATAACTAGTCTATATATGAGCTAGTACTTAGGATTTATTGTCAAACGTGTTAAAAATATTAAAAATTTTAACACTTTACTGTACATTTGAAACTTGTGAAATCATCGATTATTTCTTATAACTTTTTGTCTACTTTAAGCACAATTTTACACAACTTTCATTGAGATGAAATACCTAATATGACTCTAGACTTCAACTAACCCCTATTTAAGACTCTGATCTCTATTTGGACCACCACCTCTAATTACTCAATAGGATACCCTTATAACCACAATGTAATGTATACTTTAAAAATGTAACGTCCACATTACTCTCAGCAAGAAATCGTTCCTTCCATTTTGTTAACCACAGACATATTTACAAGAACTACAACAGTAATTACTAACCAGCTTCTTCTACGACTACAACTTCCTGCAATCATGAAAACTACCCCTGTATCCGTGCTCTCCTATAGAATTAGCAATTGAAGATACAAAATCACCGGCCTGCTGTTAAGGTATTCAATCAAAACCTATTATCTCCTCCATTTTTCCGTAACACACTCAACTACCCTAAACCACATCCTCTTCCAACGACCCCCGACCCCCTGTGTTCTCTACATTTACCTTATATCCCGCCCACGCATCCATCACTCCCCACCCCTCTGGTCACCTCTATTACCCCCTTTCATTCTCTTTTCTTTCCTACACGGTTCGCGTCCTCATTGTGTCATTTGTTCATCCTTCCCTCCGGTATCATCGTATTCAAGAATCAACCACCTATTACCCTCTCCGCCCCGCCCCTCCGGTGTTCCCGGATATCCCATCTTCATCTAGTACGCGCGCGGGCGAGCTGGACTCCCGGGAATCCATCGATCGGCACCAACCACCCACAACACCCCGCTACACAGGGTTGGACGCCGGTAGGAGGGGGTAGGAAGGAGGACCCAGTACCACGATTTCAAGGGACAACCTATATACGCAGATCGTCGAGCACGTGGGAAACGTTTCCTGTTGGTTTTGATTTAACACGTTTGCTACCATGGTTTCAGAAGAAATTTCTGCACCTAGGGTGTTTCTCGTTAGAATACATTAGGATTATGAGATATTTGAAATAACAATAAGACGAATTCTTTTAATTCTACAAATATGTGTACATGCGTCTGATGAAAGCTACTCCTGTGGATTATGGATGTATGGAGTTATGAGTGAAACTAGGTTCACATTCAATAAAAATGGTATCAATGTTTCAACCACTGTAGCTTTGTAAAAAGAGAGGCATATAATAATATTTTAAAGGGAAAATTTTTCTATTTCACGCTCCGAAGTTGAATTCTATAGAAAATCCTTTTGCACCAAGAAACGACTGAAGACGTAAACATAACTCTTTCCAAGAAATGGAACAAATTCAACCGGTTCTATTCCCATAGAAAAATCATTTTCGCAATCATGCAGTGAATCTGAAGATCGAAACTTCCTCTTTACAGTGCTCTCCTTAAAAGTTGATATATGATTATTTTTCCCGCACTTCTTCGAGTGCACGCCGCTTCGGAGTAATCGATCCGTTGTTCCTTCGCGAATACAAGGTGGACTAATAGAAATGAATATTTTCGATCGAAACAGCGTGCGTAAGATGTAAGGCCTGATACAGACGAGCAATTTTTTTTTAATAGCACGATCGTATGTCTTTTGTTGCTTTTCGATTAGTGCAAATACAATTAACCCTCTATGGGCCGAATTTTTGTTTTAAATATAAAGAAATTGATGGAATGAAAAATCAATAATTATAATCCAATATGTATGCAGATAAAAAAAAATCTTCCAGTTTAAACAATTTTACATTATAGAACATTGTAAAATTAATATGTATATGCCATCTCAAAAAAAAAACTAAAATTATTTGTTAAAATATCAATAAATTAATACGGTAAAAATCCGGTATTAATACGGAGGGTTAATACAGTATTCGATTTGTAAAATGGCGAACTGTGAAATAGATTAATGTAAACAGAATGCGATAGTAGCACAGTCTACGTTGTTAAAATTTTATAAAAAGTAATGAAGATATGTTTACCATAGTAATTTAATAAACACACGAAAATGTATATTTCCATTAAATTGTAAATATTGGAATAATGCGATCAGTTTCTGAAATTTATTATTTGCATTATTCGAGACTTGCCTATATATAATCGCTAATACGTTACGCGTTGTACGAATTCGGATTATAGGAAATCGTGCTGTACCAGGATTTCTCTCGTACAACGAGAATAATCGAAAGTAACATGTAAAACGGTGTAACGCTGGACTAAACCAGATTTAATTTTTATATCCGAGGAATTCCTGTACTTTACTATTTTAGCACATTGTACGAAAACAGTTATAGGAATTCGTATTGTATAAACTAGCGTTATTTGGGGGTCTACTATACAGTCGTGCAGTAAACAGTTGCTTGTTAGTGCCAGGTCTTAAAAGATTGTATTAGGGTTAAATATTGTTTATAAATATTAGGGTAAAATATAGTATTAGGGTTTAATATTGTTTTTACGTATACTGTGATTATTGGTTAGAAAAATTAACTATTTCTTGATAGAAAAAAAAACACGTAAACTTTGTTCATCATACTATTCACATCATGTAATTAAAATTATTTCTAAAGATACTTTAGCGTTTCAATTCCGTCTGCTATTGTATACGCAACGTATAAAAAGAAGAAAACATTTTTCCAAATAAGCAATCCTCTTCTAAAAGAAGAAACTATTACAATACAAAACGGACTAATAAAAATTATAAATTTGAATACAATAAAATGACTAACGAAATTGATGAAATACGTGGCTGTGTTACATTTAACATTTTATTGAGACATAATTGCTATTTGTAAAATATACTAATTAATTAAAAAATACAAGTGCTGAAAAGAAACATTTACCAGAGAATTAATTAAACGGTAAGTTTACAATTGGATTTGATACAAAATGTAAATTAATTATTTAATCAATTGCGTAAATCACTGTGTATCCGTAATTATAAAATTTACTAGATACTTTTGCACTGATTTTTCGCAGACGGTCAAATAACTTTTATTCGAAAAATTGTTTTCGTGTTCTTTATACTTCTAAATTTATTCTTTCTAAAAATTTTCATTTTATTCGTTTACAACACCGTATACTTTAAACTTTACTGTTTTAAGGGAAATGTTACAATTTGTGATAAAACGAGAGCTAAACACGAAGGATAATTTGTCGAATAGCGGGTGTAAATGGGAATGAAAATTAACGTATAATGATGTAGTGTACATGCTTTAGCCTGTTGTGTGCATTTAATTAACGGGATATTGATTACTGCGAATGTCTCTTTATATAAACCAGTGTCGTTTTCCTGAATTTAACAATTACTTCATTTTCTACTCGATTTCATTTGTTGTCAAGCACGAAAGAAATATGTTCAAATAAACTTTCTTTATTATTTACAGAATTATTTATCGATGTGGTTCATATCACACGTTCTAATAAAAACTCAATATCAATATAACAATATTTAGTTTAAGTAAGGATTGTTTCCTATTTTTTCTGTTTTCTTAATTTTGCTTCGAATCCACCTTCTTTTAAATTTCTAACGCTGCAAAGTATGCTTACGAAACCTATCCTGATTTTATTTAACGCGAAATATAAATTAAAGCATTATTATTATTATTACGTAATAATAATAATAAAAATTTAATAACCTTCATAATAAGATTATAATACAATAATATTGGAATTACGCTAACTAAAAATAATATTCTATATCGCGAAAAGTTTCAAATTCGAATTACGTTTTATAATTATTATTAAATGCAGGGATAATAAACAAATTCTATTAGAAATGCGTGGTTCCATAATTCATTTAGCACCCCCCCTGCACCCCTTATTTACGCACTACCGCTTATTTATAAATACGTTACCCGCTACATCGATTTACCAGCTTTTTCCTCTCTTTCTCTAGGAGAGTTTTCGCGAAAGAATTCTATCAGCCAAGTGTACTCGATCGTGAGACCAATAAAACCAAGTGGAATGCGACAAAATTAATGCATGCTGAAGAAAAGAAAATTTCGAGAAGAATTCGTGTTGAGAGAATAATTAAATTAAGAATTTAAATATTGGTCTAAGTAAGCATTATTTACTAATCTTTACCGATAACTGTTTTTCTTTTTCATTGTAAACTAGACATCGTGACATCGCTTTATTTAACGACGTATAAAATGTTTAATTATCTATAATTAATTTAAAATTATTTGTAATGAATCTTCTGGAACTGTTTCCACTTAAACGTGACAGAAAAGATTAGATAAATTTGTTTCAAACTATCAATTTAATATTTATTATAGAATGTTCTATTTAAATTATAAATTTATCAGTTGCTTTAATATGAATAATAATATCTGAAAAAAGTGTAACTGCTTTATAACATATCTGATATTTTGTTTAAATATTTATTAGCCTATTTTTTTAATTGTTTTCATAATTTCACGTTTGATGCTTTTCAAATCTTTTAAAAATGTAGTATTATATGTCACATATTTAAAATACCGATAAGTATTACAAGCTCGAGTTCCAGAAGACAAATCCAAATTTAAAACAAAAAATGTGAATAAGTTAATGAAACAAAACTCACCGAGATCAGAGAGTGAAACCTTCTCCAAGAAAGGGTCAACAACAGGCAGCTGAAAATTGAAAATACAAACGAGTTAAAAAGTTTATTCCAAACACAAATATTATGTTTCAATTTCCACCATTTTTATCATCAGTTATATTATTACATTTACCAAGACCACAGAACACTTATTAAAGATAATCTTTACTTTTGTTAACTTCACGCAGATTGATTCTTCTAAAAGTACAAAATAATTGGTATAATTCCTTATTCAGCTATATTCCATTAATTTCGAATCGACGTCATTTAACACTATTCCTACCACAACCGGTCAAATGACCGTTTTTAAAATTTCGATTATAATTTCATAGATACAATGTAATTGAATCGCCTTTAAACTTTAAACTTTTTCTCAAATATACGTATAATACATTTTTCAATGTTCACTTCTTTTTTCATTGTTTATTTTTTGAGAAAAATTTGTAGTCTCTCTTTCGTGGGAATGTCGCGGTAGGAATAGGTGTACGTGAAGTGTCGGTAGGAATAGTGTTAAACAAAATAGAGAAGCGAAAAAAAAACATGGAAAATATACGAAATCAATATCGATAAGAAACACTTGTAAAGAAGTTAAATATACACACGTATGATGTATAAACGATGTATTACAAACATGAATAGTTTGAAAGAACAAACAGAGATACTATTCACGTTATTGTTTTATAATATTTTATTTTTATGTTACAATAAAAATAAAGATTATTTAAATAAATAGTTTAAATTGTTTTGTATAGCACAAAAGATTCACGTACCATAAAACGTGAGCGTAACTAAATATTATAACGCAAACACACTAAAATAAATTCACACGGACAGCCATATTGTTTATTTTTTGGATTACGTCAGTAGCTGGTCGACTTTCACAGAAAGGTACCATTAAATATTTCTCGAACTGAATTGTTTTCATCAAGAAAATTCATTTCCCGAATGAAACGCCCACATCCTGTCGTTTCTATTCAAAACGGCCCACGTTTTACAGTTGTACCTCTTTGCGCACTATGCATACGCGAGAAGTATTAAATTTTGCATCGCACATAATCCTGCTATAAACAATTTCTCCAGCTTTGTAGCTTACAAGGAGAGTTCAAGCTCTTAGGCTCGTGGATTTACAGTGGATCCAAAAAGTATTCGTACGCTATATTACAAGGAGATTCACCTAATCCTAAAATTTTGATTTCAATGAAACTTCGTATTTATGTAGAGCATAATGGGTCCTGCATGGAGCAATTTTTTCAGCAACAGTAAATCTTATAGAGGGGGTGAAAAAGACCCCTAAAGTTTCTACGATTTTTCATGCTCTGAACACAGGTTCCTCTGGGATCTTTTTTTATGGCAGAGCGATAAAGCATTAGAAACTAAGATTTTCTCATCTGAAAGGTTTTGCTTCATCACGCATCAATACAAAGTTATGTATAAAAAAAGAGAAAAAAACACTGATACTTTAACGTTGATTTCGCTTCCTTAAAATGGTATTTAGTTGTAAAACAAGAAATTAATCCATACCCATACAATTTTATTAAAAACATTAATTGAAATCAGAATATTAAAATTAAATGAATTTATTTGTAATACAATGTATGAATACTTTTTGGAGCCACTGTAGTTGAAACTTTGCATGTTTGTAGATTTAGTCATCCCGTTCAAGAAAACATAGAATTATAAAGGTAACTACTCAATAATTTTTGAGATATTTATGATTAAACCTTTATTATTGCCTTAATTACAGATTTATTTCAAACAATTACAGATCGCTGGGGGCCGAGATTCGAGTTCCGTCCATAATTATTTCTCTTTAAATTTATTTTTTGTATTGTATTAATTTTTCTCCCATGGCATATAATTTTAAATAAATTGTAAATGAAATTACTTAATAAAAGTGTTTATTTTCTATACTGTATTATACCAATATATATTTTTTACAAAGTAATAAGAATACTATGCAAGAAGTATATATTTGTTAGGGTGTAATTGTTTGAAATAAATCTATTGTTAATACAATAATAAAGTTTTAAGCTCTTCTGTACTGTATTATACCAATGTATATTTTTCACAAAGTAATAAGAATACTATGCAAGAAGTATATATTTGTTAGGGTGTAATTGTTTGAAATAAATCCATTGTTAATACAATAATAAAGTTTTAAGCTCTTCTGTACTGTATTATTCCAATGTATATTTTTCACAAAGTAATAAGAACACTGTACAAGAAGTATACGTTAAGCATAAAGTGTAATTATTTAAAATAAGTCTGTAGTTAAGTGAATAATAAAGTTTTAATTATAAATATCTCAAAAATTATTGAGTAGTTGCCCTTATAATTCTATATTTTCTTGAACCGGTTGACTAAATCTATAAACGTGCAACGTTTCAACTAAATCCACGGATTTAATGGTATGTAAAAACTTGCTCTCTCCTTGTTAGTCAAGTTGCCTGAAAAGAAAAACAACGGTTCGATGGAAGTGTAAATTAAAAAGATGATAATAAGTACCAACGCTTTCTTCAACAACGATTTCGGGCTAAACGGTTGCCTCTTCTTCACGTTCGTCGTAATTTTCGTGTACCAATTCGACAGTATACCAGACGAACTGGTACTGTGGGCTATGCTAGGGGTCTTGGTGACGCTTCCGGTCGGTTCGCTGGTTTGCCGACGAAACACCATTTTTGCACGAGTACTCGAATTGATTTCCACAGAAAAATAACACACGCACGGGTGCATTTAAATTATTTCATTTAGAAAGTGAGCTTATATCGCTTAGATCGAGAATGTCAATGGGACAAAATCCAAGAGAGTTCTTCAAGTATCAAGAATCAGATAGTTCAATAACACTATCTTGATCGCGAACTTCCTCTAAACTCGGCTTTTTCTTCCGTAGTATTGTACGAATTTATACAAAATTTCGCCTCATAGAAACTTTCACCAGTTTAGCCTATCGACTTTTATAGTTCTTCGAACTTATCGCGAGGAATCCTCGAAAGCTATCGAAGACAGTTTCTGGTTGAATCTTTTGTACCTCGAAGCAGAGCAAAAACTCGAGTTACATCATGATCGTTTTTCGATCATTCTTCAGGTCGCAACCGAAAAGTAGTTAAACATCGAGATCAACAAGCAGCATATGAAACACATTTTACGATGTTTCTTCTTAGCACTAATTAATTTTACGTATTGTTCAATTTTACGATGACTTTAGATAGTTTTGTAGTTCTTTTTGAAGATGGAACACAACACCTTGTTAACTGTTTGTATTATTTGATATTATTATTTGTTCATGGAAGAAGCCAACAATATCGACGAATCGTCGTTACGTATTTCCTCAACTACCTACAGAAATAATATGCAGTAGCGGACAAAAGTTTAAGACCAAAGGATCAAAGAAAACAAATTAATTAATTAATAAGAAATAGCACGAAAAATAAAATTTGTATTCTATACTAATCAATAAATAGTGTTCCACCATAATGACGATAAAAATAAGTATATGAACGATATTTGCATACCATCTAATGTTTGCATAAATCTATGTTTTGCATTGTCCTGTCGTCTTAAACTTTTGCCCGCGACTGTAGGTACAAGTAGATCTCAATTAATGCGAATTCAAATGTTATAGTATAGCGAGTTTCAAATTTTTTTATTTTGCGATGCATATAAATTAATCACTAAATTCCGACGGAACGCTAAGAACTATATTATATCTTTTATCAATATATAACAAAAACGTCGCTGACTGATGAAGAAAAAAATAATAATTTTGTACAACTTTTATTCAAGCTGTCCAGTCAGTTTATCGAATTATTCAATTTATTCAGATAATCGGAAATTCTTTTATTTTCACACTTTTATCCCCCTATTGATTCATATATGATTCATCGTTGATTGATGAAGACAAAAATAATAATTTTGTACAATTTTTACTCAAGCTGTCCAGTCAGTTTATTGAATTATTCAATTTATTCAGATAATCAGAAATTCTTTTATTTTCACACTTCTGTTCCATATTGATTCATATATGATTCATCGTTGACTGATGAAGAAAAAAATAGTAATTTTGTACAATTTTTACTCAAGCTGTCCAGTCAGTTTATCGAATTATTTAATTTATTCAGTTAATCGGCAATTTTTTTATTTTCACACTTCTGTTCCATATTGATTCATATATGATTCATCGTTGACTGATGAAGACAAAAATAATAATTTTGTACAATTTTTACTCAAGGTGTCCAGTCAGTTTATCGAATTATTCAATTTATTCAGTTAATCGGAAATTTTTTTATCTTAACACTTCTATCCCCCTATTGATTCATGTATGAAAGGCTCTACTGTACTACGATCATTTTCTGGAATTCATTACTCGCACTAATCGAGATCCACTCGTATCTGTTATAGATTTAAATTTATTTTATCATCGAAGGAACGTGAAAATATATTTTATATCTTGCAAAGCATCCATTTCTTGTATACAACTGAATAAGCTATTAATAGCTTTCGCGTATCTCGTTTTTCGCACACGTGTGTTTATACGCGCACACATTTACGCACATAACCTATCATTATCACCGACAAGATACAGCATATTCTCCGCATTTTAAATGCATATACTTTGCATATAATTATACTCGCGCAAAACACCTACGATGTAAATATGATCGATACTAAAATAGAAATGCGTGTAAAAAAGTATGAAGCTGTTCAACCGATCGCTGTAGAACAATGAATCCTTGTGTTAAAGCATGATAATTAGCACGTTCCATACCGATCGGGCAATTAGCCGGTTCACGACGGGCGCCAGAAGTAAAGCGTCCATTAGGCGTACTAAGATATTCTTTGTTGCACAGTTCCAATAAGGCAGATATAAGTAGGAATGCCGATCTTGAACCGATTTTGCAAGAAAGCGATCCTTTTACATCACTAAATCAATTTAGCAAACAAACGATCATTTTATTTCACTAAATCGATCCTTCTATATTACTAAATCGATTTAGCAAGAAAACGATCATTTTATTTCACTAAATCAATCCTTTTACATCACTAAATCGATTTAGCAAACAAACGATTATTTTATTTCACTAAATCGATCCTTTTACATCACTAAATCAATTTAGCAAGAAAGCGATCCCTTTACACCACTAAATCGATTTAGCAAGAAAACGATCCTCTCACATCATTAAATCGATTTAGCAAGAAAACGATCATTTTACATCGCTAAATCGAGTTAGCAAGAAAGCGATCCCTTTACATCACTAAATCGATTTTCTGTATCGATCTTTTCCAAGCCAATTTTATAACGAATCGATTTTTTGAATGGGGAATCGAATAAAGTTTATTTTTTAAATTATCGACATTTTTTATTTATTTATTCATTTATTCACGGGTGAAATTTAGTATATAGAAGAAAATACAGTTAAACCCCTTAACCTACAACGATGGGCATAGTCCGCGTACGATGATCGGGCCAAACGTAAATATTACGGGCATAACCAGTAATACAATGATTGGGTCAAATATAAATATTAGCGGCGGCGCCTTCCTAAAGTTATAAATATTTGTGAAATATTTGATAAGTAATTACAACCTGATGTAATAATTGTGGTAGATGCAAGTACTACAAAAAGTTTAGTTACACAAAAATCAGTAATAGAAAATTAATAATCTGCAATGGTGTGTTACAAGTCGTGCGAATGACTCGAAGGCTGCGCGAGCTTGTTTACGTTTTCGGCCCAAAATTCTCGAACGTAAATCGTAGGTTAAGGGGTTAATCGTAAGAGTTTAAATAAGGCAACAATTGAGATTTAAAGCTAGCACGAGCGGAACAGAGGTCGATGGATTTACAATAAATGTTTATATTCTTTAGAATAGTGTTAAGATAATTATTAGTACCGTGATATGAGATTCCTCTAACATAAGAGTACGATGACGAATGGCTGTGAGAGACATATTTTAAACGAAGAAAGAAACAGATAGATAGAATTCGATAAATTAGCCAAACCTCTATTTTTTAAATATTTAGGAAAAGAAGATCAGAGATTAGATTAAAGCTGACTGAAATCAAACTCAAATTAAATGTTACAAGAGTATTCCTTATTAAAATATAATTTTTGTAATTCTCTTAATTAGCAATAAAAAAATGTGTATGTGTGTATATTCAAAAAATGTAGATACTTAGTTTGTTTATCGAAATCGAAAACTTTCGCGAATGGAGTTTTTTATAGGCGACTTGTTAGGTAATCAATTTAACCCGATTTGTATCGATTTAAGTAAAAATTAATTTTCTCGACAATAACTGACATTCCTAGATGTAACTGAAGTATCAGAATGTTAAATGATTAGGAAAAATATCATTTTTCTTTAATTCAACATGTTCGCCATGATTTAACCCTTCAACGATGCAATAGTTTTACTAATAGATCATTTTAAAGGTAATTTGTATTAAATCTATTTATAAAAGTTGGTCCTTTTCCATTTGTGTATTATATTTCTGCATTACGTTGGTAAAAACAGGCTTACTTAACCCTTTTAGTAGCTTACGAGTGTTCTGGTTATGATCCAGAAACAAGTTAAAAAATATAATTTTTGGAGACATCTGTTAAAATTAATATGTTTTTCTTAAAAATGAAGACATCTTCACGGTTTTTCTTATTCTACAGTAAACTTATATTTTACATAAACGTATTTTTCATCATGGAAATTTATTTTATGAAACTAACACGTCACTGAAAAAAGAAATGACCGAAAAACAAATGTTTCTATTGAAATAGTTATCATTATTTTTAACACACAATGAATACAAAAATCCGATCTAAATTGTTATCGTTACGTGTTTCACATTAACTCTTTAGGTTAAATTGTTAAACACAGTATTACAAATACAAATTAAATTACGTCTTTTTGCTTGCAACGTTGCAAAAAGAAAAGGAACTGGATATTTGTACGTCGTGAAAGGATTAAAATTCAACAAGGTTCGTTGACTTTTGAAGTCGTTACAACAGTTGTAAACAAACAATCACCGAAGGGTTAAGTTTTTGTGAGAACACTTACTTATGAATGTATAAAATAAAAAAACCACCGACACTTTGCACGATAAACAAGATACAAAAGACCGATAGGAGTATCGTAAGAAAAGTCGAATGACACGACTTTCTTGGACGCACCGTATGTGTCTTCGAAGCACGGACGACTGATTCGAGTATCACAGATGCCACATTGGCATTGAACGTTGATGACTACTGGCGCTGAATACGAATGAGTCGAACGCATACAACTTTGCACACTGGGAGAAATGATACCGCGACATGATCTGCGCTCGATAAACCAGAAAGGCAATGTCTTCTTTTGAAGTCTAACTTAACACTTGGTCAACCAAATGGGGTGATCCTTTTTCTCCTCGAAAAAACGCTGCCATTGATTCTATTTACTTTTGTTATTAGTTAGCCTTGAGCTAGTGTTAAATTTATTAAAAATTGTACTTTGCAAAAGCAGGAAATGCATTTAATGAACAGTGAACAATACTAGTTTAAGACTGATTAATAAGAAAAGTAAATAGAATCAATGGCAGCGCTTTGTCGAAGAAAAAATGTAAAAGCCGATTAGTAGTTCTTTTGAAGTCTAACTTAACACTTAGTCAACCAAATGGGATGATCCTTTTTTTCCTCGAAAAAACGCTCCCATTGATTCTATTTACTTTTGTTATTAGTTAGCCTTGAGCTAGTGCTGAATTTTATTAAAAATTGTACTTTGAAAAAGCAGGAAATGCATTTAATGAACTGTGAACAATACTAGTTCAAGACTAATTAATAACAAAGGTAAATAGAATTAATGGCAGCGCTTTGTCGAAGAAAAAATGTAAAAGCCGATTAGTAGTTCTTTTGAAGTCTAACTTAACACTTAGTCAACCAAATGGGATGATCCTTTTTTTCCTCGAAAAAACGCTCCCATTGATTCTATTTACTTTTGTTATTAGTTAGCCTTGAGCTAGTGCTGAATTTTATTAAAAATTGTACTTTGAAAAAGCAGGAAATGCATTTAATGAACTGTGAACAATACTAGTTCAAGACTAATTAATAACAAAGGTAAATAGAATTAATGGCAGCGCTTTGTCGAAGAAAAAATGTAAAAGCCGATTAGTAGTTCTTTTGAAGTCTAACTTAACACTTGGTCAACCAAATGGGGTGATCCTTTTTCTCCTCGAAAAAACGCTGCCATTGATTCTATTTACTTTTATTATTAGTTAGCCTTGTGCTAGTGTTAAACTTATTAAAAATTGTACTTTGGAAAAGCAGAAAATGCATTTGATGAACTGTGAACAATACTAGTTCAAGACTAACTAATGACAAAGGTAAATAGAATCAATGGCAGCGCTTTGTCGAAGAAAAAATGTAAAAGCCGATTAGTAGACTTCCGACCGGTAAAGTATTAACATCGACTAGGGAGCCTATTAACATTCAGTTAATCACACGGTGCCACACTTAATCGGACTCTGTCCATTGCATATTATGAATTTATTAAGAATTGTATTTTAGAAACACAGAAAATGCGTTTAACGAACTGTGAACTACACTAGTTCAAGCCTAACTAATAACAAAAGTAAATAGAATCAATGGCAACGTCCTTGTTACGGAAAAGATGAGAGATTTCCCCATTCGATTGGCTAAGTATTAA
>JAOPTO010001540.1:0-26386 GCA_033822845.1 Tetrapedia diversipes | reverse complement strand
TAAAGCCTCGTCCACATAGAAGAGAACAGTTCGCGAGCAGCTCGCGAGCAGCACACGAATTGCTCGCGTGCGGTTCGCGAGCTGTTCGCCAACGGAAAACGCAGCATATCCAGACTGGAGCTCGCGAACAGTTACAAGCTTGTTCGCTCTGAATTCATGGGCAGTTCGCTATTAGCTTTTGCCACATACTATGTTACAAACGCGTCCAGATACGCTTCGAGCTCGCGAACAGTTTCTTTGATGTACCGCTTCCCGAGCGAACACTGTTCGCTGTTCGCTGTTCGCTGAGGAGTTCGCTGCTCGCTGCTCGCTGTTCGCGAAAGTGTCCACACTGCTGGCGAGCACAGCTCGTAAACTGTTCGCGAGCTGTTCGCGAACAGCAGTGTGGACGCGGCATAAGAGGAACCAGACAATCAGGGGTGACGATGGCCAGAGTGGTCATTAGGGCCCCCATAAATCAGAGGTCCTCAATAAGGGTTGGGACCGAATACGCGCGGGACTCGATCACGGCCGCTAACACTTTCCAGGCCCGCACCAACGGCGGGTTTGTTTTCGGGAAAGTGCAAAGTGGGGATGTGCACATAAAAGCATGAGAAAAAGGGCATAGTTAGTTTGTAAGACAGCAACCGTATTTTACGAAAGAAAGGCTATTTTGTAAAGGAATAAAGTAACCCTCACAAACTGGTCATTTTGACTGGTTTGGTAGTTCTAGTGTTAACATCGTTTGCCTTAGAACAAAATGTCTCCTCGTTTTAGCATCAAAACTATTTTGCTGGAAATTTATTTGAATTCGTACACGCATATTGAATTCGGTTCCATGACTAATTTTAAATGTTCCTCCTCTATTCCAACACGCGCTTGGAATATTTCGTTGTTGGTCCTAGTCACGAAACAAATTCTAATTCTAAAGAAAAGGACGAAGAGGCCACACGCAACCGAGCAATTGGTGATTCTTAATTCGTCGACTGATCACGAGCCACCGTTTCGTTGCACGATAGGGAAGCTTCGTGCGCAGAAATAAATTACGAATGGAATACGGATACATTTTTAAATTTCCGTTTCTACGTTATCGTTGCGTAACTGTAATTCGCTGAACCTTTCCTTGCATTGATATTATCCATCAGCTTGACGTCTTTTGTAAGCAGAATTTTGTTTGAACTATGATTGATTTCAATTATAAATTGTGCGTGTATAGGTATTAATACTTGTTGCACAGAAACATTATGCAGCTGCAGGAGAATAAAATAATATTATAATGTATAGTCAGTAACAGAAGCTTACGCACACTTGTTAAATTTTAAATATTTATGATCGAAGAATAGAAGCTTCTAACGTTTTATAAGCGATAATTCGTTTAATACTTAAAATTAGACACATTCTGAAAATTTCACAATTCTTCCTCTGTTTATTTGTGATAAAAATAAAAATAAATTAAAGATTTTACGAAAATTTATGTATAGTTATCATGGATATATTAAAATCAATAAAGTTTGTTGTCATAGCAATTATAATCCCTACGACAACAAATATTGCATACACCAATATGTCGATATCTGTGTGGTAAATTTCCTGATTTTATGTTTCCTATTTATTTATGTTTTAAACAAATATATTAAAAAAGTCGTTATTTTTTTACAATGCATTTAACTTTGATCAATGAACTAATTAAGATTTATAAAATGTTAAACATCTTTCTTATCTTTAAATAATTGAAATTTAAAAGGTGCATGCAGACGTTTGTAATTGAATATAATATAATATTAATATTATTGTATTATGATATTATATATATATATATATATGTAATAATATTATTATATATAATATAATATTATGTTATTATATTATAAACGTTTAATTCCTGTATTCTCAGATATATTAGAAATGTATACTAAAAACATAACATTATGTATATGTATTCACTCATATAAGTCAACGGTTGTGAGATACATTAGGATTTAGCAACAAATAGTGATGACAAAATATGTAGTTAGATTGTGGATATTTATACTAACAACCGTATTTCTATAAATGTAACTAAAGGAACCGAAAATATAGATTTGTTTCACCTTCCATTATTATAATAATCAGTATTGATGTTATATTAGGTCTACCGGAAAGTTCTGTCGAATAATTTCGTTTCAAGTATGGATATGTATACGCATGCTCTTTTAAGCCATATATGGCTGTGTCTCTTTATAACTGCATTCTTCGAAATTAACTACAGTAAAGATATCTCGTGTCATTATTAAGCTGGACACGATCGTGAAAACATGGGTACTAATAACGTTTATTTGCGGCACTGTATGTTGTATGAATTCCAACAGGGTAGAAATGCTACCGAAGCAAGTTGAAATTTTTTAAAAATTTTTGGTGAAGATGCTGTTTCGGATAGAACGTGTAGATGGTTTGAAAAATTTGAAACAGATGAATTTGACCTTAGTGATAAGGCACGCCCTGAGTGGCCATTTCTGGTTGATGACGATATCGTAAAGGTCATGATACGCCAAGATCCTTTTTTGACAACATCGGAGCTCGAAGAGAAGTTTAAACCAGCTCAACAAACTATGAGTTAAAGAAAGTACTACAAGGAAAGAATGTTCAACAGGAAGCAAATTATACTGCGTTACGACAGTGCCGGACCACATGCAGTTTTGGCGACTCACAAGAAAATCGCATAGCTAGGCTGGGAAATTGTTTCGCATGCACCATACTCCCCAGACCTTGCACCTTCCGATTTTCACTTGTTCTTCTGTTCGCAAAATTTTTTGGCAGGAAAAAAGTGCAAAAAATGAAGAAGATATCAAAACAGCGCTACTTGAGTTCTTCGCCTCCAAAGACAAGGCGTTCTTCAAAAATGGGATTTACAAATTGCCATCACGCTGGCAGGAAGTCATAAGCAACGATAAAAATTATATCGTATAGTAAATATTGTTAAATGTATTAAAATTTACACCATTTTCTTAATCTTCATAAACGGACAGAACTTTCCGGTAGACCTAATATACATATATTAGGTCAAGTCATAAGTAACTTCCGTTTTTTTATCAGACATTTATTTTGCTCTCATTAAATAACAAAATTATATTAATTTATTATGTATTCACCACTATTATATATAACCTTCTCCCATCTTCCTGGCAGTTTATCAATTCCTTCCTTGCAAAATGTGATTGGTTTGGACTGGAAGAAATTTTTGACAGCTTGCCTGACTTGCTCTTCAGAATTGAAGGTTTTTCCATTCAAAAAGTTTTATAAAGAACAGAAAATGTGGTAGTCTGTTGGGGCAAGATCCGGGGAGTAAGGTGAATGTGATAAAACAGACCATCCAAGGTGAAGAATTTTTTCTTGAGTCACCCTTGCTGTATGTGGTCGCGCATTGTCGTGTAAAAGAATGACGTTTTTGCGATTGACGAGTGCAGGACGCTTTTCATGGAGTTTCTCTTGCACTCTTTGCAACTGCTGAACGTATCTATCTGCAGTAATCGTTAAATTTGACTTCAACAACTCTTGGTGAATTATTCCTTGACAATCCCACCATACACACAATAAAATCTTTTGCCATGGATATTTGCTTTCGGATCTGATAGGGGTGGTTGATCCTTATCAAGCCACTGTTTTTTGTGGACTATATCCTCATAGGTAACCCATTTTTCATCGCCTGTTACAATCCTGTTTAAAAAAAGCTTAATTTTTACCCGTGAGAGCAGACTTGTGGCAATTGACATGCGATCTTCTTTATTCTGTTCACTGAGATTGTGAGCTACCCATACTCCTAACTTGCTGACTTTCCCTAATTTCTCCAGGTAACGGTTAACAGTTGATTGTGATGTATTCAACCTTTCTGCTATACTTCTTATTGATTGACGTGGATTTTGCTCCAATATTGCTTTTAAAAGGTTGTCGTCAAAGTCGGAAGGACGTCCCGCCCTCGGTTCGTCTTTTAAGGTCGTATCTCCAGAACGGAATTTTATAAACCAATTTCTAACTGCCCGATCAGTTATTAGTCTTCACCATATACACTGCATATTTTTTCAGCTGTCGCCTTAGCAGTATTGCCTTGTTTAAATTCCCAATGCATTACATGACGAATATGTACTTTTTAACTCTCCATTTCAAAAATTAAAGAAAAACAGTTTAACGTAACGTGTATCACACAAAACAGTTCATAGAAGACTAACTAAAGCCTCGTCTATATAGTGAAAACAAAAACTTCTTGTCATGGTAACTCATAGCGGATAGATACGAACAATAGATTTTACTTAGCTGTATCGGAAGTTACTTATGACTCGACCGAATACTATGCATATCTTGTATATCTACTATATGCATTCTATACAAAAATATACGTATATAAAAATCTATAGCTTCGTAATAGTAGACCAAATGTAAGTTTTAGTTAATTTGCCTAAGTTGTAACTATTTCATTTATTATATACAATAGAATCCCCGTAATTATGAATTCAATATCTGTTGTTTCGCGTATTCTCGCTTCAAGTATATAATTTACAAGCTATTAGTCTATGTCAGCAATTTCCATAGCATGAATTTCGATTCACTGTGTTGCGAGCTCGTTTTGGTTAGGTCGCGTTAAATATTAAAATATCAGAGTTTACATGTTATTTGAAAAGTCTTACTCATTGAAAATCGTCGGACGGATAATTCAACGTCAGTTCAGTGAAACATCACATGAGAATAATTTACTGTTTCTGTCCAGCTTTCATCAGCTTACAGATTTATATGAAATGAATTTTTAATTGCCCTCCAAAAGTGGTTCGCGTAAATTTATTATTTTTCAAAGTTGGGCTTGATTGTTAACAGTTTGAGAACTCCTGACCTAGATAATTCTACAAACTTGACACATTTTGGAAAAAATCGCAAAATTTCACTATGCGTCCAAGAAGTAAGTCTTAGTTGTCCAAAAATATTAACATCGAAGGTTTTCGAGTGCAAGATGTTTATCAAGATTTGCTCATATTAAATTCCACGTAATTTAATTAAGTAATGTATTAAAATTAAGGTATGTGATTATTCAATCTGTTGTGTCTGAAAATTTGCTAAACTATCATTTGTTAACCCTTTGCACTCGAGAGGTAACTGTTAGTCGTCTAATAATACTAACTTTAAAAATGTCCAAATTCGAAATATTTATTATGATTCACCTATATTATACGTCATTTAGTTTAATTAAGTGATATACTAAAATTTACATATATGACTATTTAGTCCCTGAGTCTAACCAATAAACAAATTAACTAAAGTCTGAAAATTTGTGAAACTATTATTTGGTGACTAACAGTCACCCCCGAATCAAAGGGTTAACTGACGGTCGCCTACCGAGGGAAAAGAGTTAATAATATACCCTTTTGCCCCAACACTGTGAACGTTGTATAGGCAACATGTACAGTCGGTCCCAAAAGTATTCTGTTACCTTACATACCAAGTGAATTCGTGTAAAATTACAAGTTTACAAGTTAAACATTGAAAAAATATTTATTTTCAATGAATATCTATTAGTTTGTTTTTCTGTACCATACAGTGACTTTGTAATTGTAAAATTATTTATTTGTAAACCTATAATTGTACCGAAAATTCGTTTTAAAGTATGCAACGTGACCAGACATTTTTGTGACCAACAGTATCTATGATAAATTAATAAAGTTGTTAAGTATAATAAAATTAGTATGCAATAGAGTTAACTAGAAACTTTACGTGCAACGTCGTACAGTAAATAAGATGCTCTATGGGGATGTAAATGCGAAGGGTGTCTGAGTTGAGCAATAATGAGCGAGCGAAGAGTGTTTCAGAGAAGTGAATGAAGAGTGAACAACAGGTTGTTTAAACTGAATTACCGAGGCGTAAATAATAAGCACTTGAGATTCCATGAAGCTGAGAAATTTTGAGCAGATGCAATCGAATATATTAAGTGAGAGAGATTAATTACAGTTAGAACGTTAATTGTTTGAACTTATTATAGGACAAGCCTGTTCAAATAAATGATTCATCAGATAATCGGAACGAAATTTTTAATTTTAACATCAAACAAACAGGAAATGGACAATTTTCAAATAAGGATATTTTTTGCATAAAAAATAAACATCTAATGAGGAAAATACAATGTAAAAATAAATTAAACGTCTTTAGATGTAAACTTTAAATACATGTATACACATGCGCGACCTATATTAGGATAATCAATTATTTGAAGAATCAAGATTCACATAATTTGTACTCTACTTGTAGAACGAAACAGAATAAATGCGTTAAGGAGTACAAGGTGTGAGAGAAGCGCGAGAGAAGCAGTTACGAAACGTGAGAGAATACTAAGCGAGTTTTGAAGGAGAAAGTTTTGTAAGAGCGAGTCTGTGTTGAACAAGCTTCTATTTAGTAAACACTTTTATTTGTTAAAGTAGTTCTTCTAATTCATTCTAAGTTGTACTTTCTGGCATCTCTAAACTATCTTGGAATTCCATCCATATGGAATTTAACGAAGATAATCCTTATACGAGGATAAGTCAATTATCATCCGCAATGTGGTTATATTTTTCTTTATGTTGACAGTACTGTCGTGAATCGTAAATGACGCATGCATGGTTTAATTGTTGTTATGTCTGCACAAGTTAGATCCTGCTAGGTTAGCTAATTTGTCGTTGTCGTGCCGTTAACCATGGCTGCTCTGCTCTCTGTTTGCACCAAAGAAGAGCAACGTCCAGTGATCCGTTTGTTAGCGACACCGCATTTTGGGTGGTCGCTGAAAAAGGGCCTAGACCGTAATTTAGGCGAGTGACCGATTTATGACTGGGAATCTGGTATGCCCAGCGAGAGAACATGTAACAAAGTATGAATGCAACCCCAAAGCGCCACTTGACGGCTGGCGCTTCGAAGGCGTGCAGCCATCGGGCGCCAAGGGATGCATTGTTTATGTTAGTCATGGGAAAGTCTAAACATTGCGAGCAGCCCGACGTTGCGTCGCCAAAAAGAAAGGACCTTTGTCTTGTAGGATCTGGCCACGGAGTGGGGAAGGCTATGCAGCCTTCGGGAAAGAGGACTGTGATGAACCACACAGCCCTTACCCCAGAACCTTGAACTGGCAAAGACCTCTCCTATTTTTGAACTAACTCTAACACGTTTTTGTGGTTGGAAGGTATACCAGGTATACCAAATTCATCGAAGACTTTCGGTACAGTACGGGAACAGTGTATTGCCTCAACGGAGTGTCTACGAATGGATTGAAAAATTTAAAAACGATCGTACGAGTGTTACGCATGACAAAGGGACAATGAAAGAAGCGGTGCATTCTTGGATCGCAACTCAACCAAAAACCTTCTTTTTTGAAGGTTTTAGGAAGCTTGTGCAACGATGAACCAAGTGCATTGAAAAGCAAGGGGACTATGTTGAAAAATAATGTACATGTACGTTTCCTATTTGTGTAGGAATGCGATTGAGCGGATATGAGTTTGGGAAAGTCTGAAGAGTACTTGAGTTGGGCGATTGTCGTGCGAACGCAGAATGTTTGGGCTCGAATGTTTCTAAGGCTTGAAAGATGAGAATTTGAGAAAACAGTGCGACTGAGAAATTCTGGGTGGTCGTGGCCGAATGCGTAGAGTGAGAAAGGTTGACAATTAGAATGAAAGGAAACGAGTGTTTGGAAGAATATATGACGGGGGAAATGCGAGTGCGAGGCAGAAAGCTTTTGACTAACGTAGAAGAAAGGTTTTGATTGTGAACGTAGAAAGAGTGTTAAAGTTGCTAAGCTGTAAAGTCGTTTAAGTTGTTTTTGTTAAATTGTTTTAAATATAATCTCAACCCTACAACTTCTTATCGAAATACTACCTTAAGAAGGTGAAATGAACATTCAAAGCGTTCATGCTTTTTCTCTACTTTTAATCATAACTTTGTAATGGTGCAAAACCTTTCAGATAAAAAATGTTTAATTTTTAGTACCATAAAAAGAGTCCCAAAAGAAATTATACTCAGAGCACGGAAAAGTGTTGAAATTTCAGGGGGTTGATTTCACCCTCTTAAAAAGACTTCCCTCAACAAAAAGAATTGTTCCATGTGTGACCAGTTAAGTTCTATACATATACACACACATTTTCATTGAAATCAAAGTTTTAGAATTAGATGAATTTTCTTATAATACAGTGTACTTTTCGGAACCACTGTAAATATTGTAAGGAGAAAAATAGTCGAGCGATTGGATTTGCATACGTCGGTGTTGCTATTATATATCTTTGTTATAATTGGTCAAATATTAATACACAGTAAATTGCGTTCATATTCCCGTAGGTGACTCTTAAACAGTGCAGTATACATGGAACGTAATAACATTAATCTAAATTATAATGAAACTCTAAATCCACAAGACTCAATCATAATCATACTGTTGCTATATTCTTACTATCAGAAGGAAGGAGTTACAAAAAACAAAAGACGAGCAGTCTCACGGCATCACAGCCTCACACTATTGGCCGTACATAATGCGTACACTCCTTTCTTTTTCTTTTCACCAACAATCGGGAATCCAACATATATGTTTCGCTTTTCGGGCGACTGCTTTGGCCGTTAACCCTTTGGGCTCTATGGATGCATATGTGCGTTTTGCAAAAGTCGCCGCTGTGGACGAAAGACACATATATGCGTTTACTCGAAGTCATCGGCGTGGACTAAAGGCGTATATATGCGTCTGTCGACTTTTTCGATCAATATGCAGTTACTTTTTTGTAAAAAAAATATAGGGGCACTCGTTAGTAATTTGTCTTCCTCAGGTAGCGGTCAAGCACCATTAAAAGTATTCCGTCCCCAGTGACCGTCAGCGCTAGCCACGCGCCGTCTCTATGGACTGTTTCGGACGCGAGTATTTAGAGCCCAAAGGGTTAAGCTATCCAAACCCGACCGGCAAACTCTTCTTCTCCTTGTCTACAGAACCCAAACATAAACAGACACCGATTACCTACCAGTTTGGCTGTCTTAATACTGTGGCCATTCACGATCCAAACGGTTCAGGCAAATTTTACTTCTGAAAATTATAAGAAGAAGAATCGGCCGATTGGATTGCCTAGATCTGAAATTTAACACTGTTGGAAATTTAAAACAGAAATACTACTGTAGTGATTTAGAGAGAGAGAGAGAGAGAGATTTCAAAAGGACGAATGGGTAATTAGATTGTTTGTAATGGAGCGAATGATAGGCTGAGTGAGGAAAGAATGAGAGGGAATGAGTGAGAGAGCGAGAGAGAGCGCGTGAACCGGTGTGACAAAAGGCGAAGGTAGTCAGTAGAGTAAGGTAGTCAGTAGAGCAAGAGACGCGAATGGAGAGCGAAGGCGTTGCGAGCGGACAAGTGTAATGTGATTAATAAAACTATTTAATATCTAAAACTACAACACTACGAAGCAAAAATTAACGATAAACCAGCTTTCTCTTAACGTACTTTCTTAAGGGCTTCTTCCAAGAAGCTAAGCCACATCTGGCATTTTAGAAAGTTCGAAAACATCGAGAAACAGAACAATGGAGCTGAAGGACCCGGACGGGGTTGTAAGAATTTCGACCACTGCGTTCTGCTAGTCTTGTGACAAAACTCGCTAGGTGCGGTCAAAATTGCCCTTCCTCGTGCTATATAAAAGTATCAATAAATTATCATAGTATTATTTCACAAATAAGAGTTTATTTCATTTAGCAATATTAAACCACATTCCCAATAAACACGGATCTTTTGCTATCCGGGCAACTGATTTGACCATCACCCCTTTGACTGCTATGGGCACGTGTATGCGTCTCAGAAAAGCTATTCGTGTGAACTATGGGCATATGCATCTCTGGTGAAAGTTACTCGGGTGGATTATGGATGCGTATATGAGTTTGTCAATTTTGTCGATCTCCTATTTAGAGCAGCACAATTGCTAATAGAGCGCCGTCCACGCAGAGCACTTCAACCGGGAATATTTAGCACTTAAAGGGTTAAGTTATCTAGACGTGATCGACGATTCTTCCTCTTCCTGTCTACATAGCCCAAACATAAACAGTATACAGTGGCTCCAAAAAGTATTCGTACATTATGTCACAAATAAATTCGTTTAACCCTAAAATTCTGAGTCTGATAGAAGTATTTGATAAAACTATGTAGGTATGTAGATCGTAATAGTATACGTATCAATTAATCTCTTCTTTTCATCTAGATGCCATTTTAAATGGGTGAAACCAGCGTTGAAATTTCTGAATTTTCTCTCATTTTTTAAAGATAACTTTGTAATGGTACTTGATGAAGCAAAACCTTTTAAATAGAAAATGTTTAATTTTTAACACTCTATCGTCCTATCATAAAAAAGAAACACAGAAAAGCTTGCATTCAAAACGTGAAAAATCGCTGAAACTTTGAGATTCCTTATCAGCCCCCTTAAAAGATATTTTGCTGCCAAAAAATTGCACCACGCAGGACACACTTCATGTTCTGTACACACATAAAATTTCATTGAAATCAGAATTTCAGAAGCAGATGAATTTCCTTATAATACAGTGTACGAATACTTTTTGGAGCCACTGTACATGTTGGAATGCGATCGAATGGATGCGAGTTTAGAAAAATCTGAAGAGTGCTTCAGTTGGGCGATAGTCGGGTGAACGTAGAATGCTTGACCTCGAGTGTTTGTAAGGCGTGAAAGAAGAGTACTTGAGAAAACGTCGTGACTGAGGAATTTTTGGTGGTCGTGACCGAATGCACCGGGTGAGAACGGTTGACAATTAGAAAGAACGGAAACAAGTGTTTGGAAAAGTATGTGACAGGGAAAATGCGAGCGCGTGGCAGAAAGTATTTGACTAAGGTGGAAGAAAGGTTTTGATTGTGAACGTAGAAAGTGTGTGATTCTGCAGTAAGAACATAATTGTTAAGTTGTAAAGTCGTTTACGTTGTTCCTGTTAAATTGTTTTAAATATATACATTTATTAACCGTTTGAGTCCCAAGCAGCGCGATCGCGCTGTTGAGATTTTATGTCGAGAAAACCCAGCACATTTCGAACGTTGTGAATAACTGACGGTGCGTTACTGATTGTCGAAACGCGCTCAGATTTGCTGAAGCAAGTACATTACACAACTCCTTTTAATGTAAATAGTACATTTTACAATAAGTATAATAATACTATAATAATTTAACCTTTGACTGCTATGGGCGCATATATGCGCCCAGCGAAAACTATCGCTGTGGCCTATGGGTAGGCTTACCATAATTACGAAGAGCCAAACCGGGACGCAGAAGAGAAAGAGGCTCATTTTCATTTTGCTTTTCGCTTAATTTGTGTTTTTCATATTTGAAATGCAATCAAAATTATTATGAATTGAAAACATATTAATAAATGTGAATATATTTTTTATTAAAAAGAAAAAGAGACAAAGTACAATTAATACAAACAACACAAAAAATTTGCCCGGTTTTATTATTCACCCACGCTTGCTTTTTATTTTTCACTAGAGTGCACTTTCTTCAGAATCGTTTTGTCGTGCTTAATTTTGTCATAAAATTCACTGCATGACATGTTCAAGTTGAGTTTGCACGTAAGCAAGGCTTCCACAACGCATTCTTCCATCCTCCCCCGATCGTCAGACCACATTTTTTTTATCTGTGAAAAAATTCTTTCCACTGGCGCTGAAGTACCGGGTAGACACATAGCAAACTCCACAATTTTTTTTAAATTTGGCACCTCAATATGCTGCTTGTGAAAATGGGTGAATAGCTGGACCCATTTCTCGGAGTAATTAGCTTCATTAGAATTTTGGAAGAAGCTTTTTGCCAATAACACCTCATCAAACAGCTCATCAATCATTATTTGGGTTTTCGATTGAGATTTTTGCATTTTATTTATATTTTCTGCTGCTTTTTCGATTTCACTCCAGTTGAGCTCATTTTTCAAGCAGATCCACTCAAAACCTTCAGCTCTGTCGAAGCTCTTTTCCCACAATGTTAAATACGATATGTTGGGGTGTCGGTGCTGTTCAAGTTTGACCGGGACGCCGGGACTGGAATCTCAAACTGGGACGTATGGTAAGCCTACCTATGGGCGCACATGTGCGCTCGACAACGGCTTTGATCGTTTACTGCTGTCTTACTGAATTTGTCAAGAAATTATTTTATCATATCTGTGTAACATTCAGAAACAACATACCTTGTTGCTTATCAACAAGAAAAACCGAAATCTCGTTTATTTCGTCAATTTTCGCTATATCTTAAATTCGTTTCATCTGTTCCCAGACAAATGTTATTGTCGGCCGATGCGTATGCTTTTTATTAGTTTTCCTTGACCGTCCGAAGATATACACGAAGTGTTCAATATGGTAATAAATACATTATAGTTATCAAATTATGGCGTTTCAAAACTTTACCCTTGATGAATAAACAATATACATTGAAGATAAAAAGTATTTAAAAAATTAAAAAATATTAATTTTGGATTGGATAAAGTAACAGTAATTTGATTCTGTATTATATTAAAATTTAATACACCGCCCAACAGTTTCAGATTGCTTGAAAAAGTATTCAGTCCCCAGCGATAGCTATTGCCGGTTGCACGCCGTTGACATGAAGCGTTTCGGCTCAGAGTATTCAGCAGTCAAAGGGTTAATAATACATTACAAAATAAAAATTTAAATACAAGCGCTGTTGCGCCGCTTGGTATTTCTCGACATAAAATAAAACAAGCGCTACCGCGCTGCTTGGGTTTTCGTACTCATTTAGAGAAAGCGCGGTCGCGCTGTTTGGGATTCTTCGACAATGTTTTCTCAATACGTCCTGGGACTCAAGCGGTTAATATTCTAATCACTTCACTTTTATTTATTCACACCTGAGTCCCAGCTTTCGCTCTACTAAAGTCGTTAAAACAGAATTTTCCTATATACATATAAGGTAATTAATATCGTTGAGAATTTTCAATAAGAGAATAAATTACAATGTGTTGCTCTGTAAAAAGAGATTAATTTTATTTTCTTAATCGTTACATTATTTACAATATATACATTTACCTGTAAAAAGAGAAACGACAATTAAAGTCTATTCTCTATTTTGTTATCCTACAACGTTTATAAGTCTCTGTCTCCTTTGTGTTATAAATTATAATTATATTTCCGTAACCTAATCTTATTCAGCACGTATGTCATCTAACTATAGCTCCTTCTATATCTACATCTATATCGATATCTATAAGTGAAGACAGCGTACTTCTCTTATATACATAAATTACATTGAACACTGTATTTACATATTGGTGTATATTATGGATTAATAGTAGCAATTCTGTATCAAGAATCCTCTTGTATTCATTTTAATTTTACAAGTGTTACATCGATATAAGAATGCACCATTACAAGCGTTGTCCGACGACTTCATTCCGGTAGCATTAATTTTTCCGAGTTAACAACAGCAGTATACAAAACTGCCAGTAATCTAATAATAGGCATTTGCGATATCGATTCGATTACCGAAGTAAATCTAATTTTCCGTCGGAGCGTTTGAAAACTTGGCTGGTAACCCTTTTTTCGTGGCGTCTATAAATCGCGATGGACCTCAGCGATCGATTCTTCGCCAACAGCAAATGCACCCACGGCAACGTTTATTATCGCATCTTCCGTTCTACCCGATGACGTTCGAATTCTGTGGACAATATGGTTGCGCGTTCGACTCGATTTTCCATGAATGAAGGGGTTGGTTCTGCTCTCCTTCGAGTGAAACATAATTTCATCGTCCGTGTCGCGTAAAAATGGAAAAAAGGAACGAAGGGAGAGAGAAAAATGAGAGATAGAGGGAACAATGCCGTTATTGCAAGACAAATGCAATTACGAGTGGGCAACGAAACGAATTTATCAGCGACGCCGAGTGATTGGCGTCACGGTCTAATAAGCTTCGACGTTTTGGACGGTTTTCTAACGGCTTCGCGACATACAGTAGAGCGTCGATTATCCGAATTCGTCCCGGGATAAATCTGTCCGGATAAACTGTTTTTCAGATAATCAGCCCGAAAGTAACCAATTTTCTATCATGTCATAAATCAACTAGGAATTTAATCGTTTCAACCCCTTCGGCCTGATGGACATATAGCGTACTATTCGAACGCTATACTATTACTATTATATTAGGTTGGAGGGAAAGTTTTGTCGTATTTTAAATAGGCTGGTAATTTTTCTTGTAAATAAAAAAAAACATCTGGCTAGTGAGTCATTGGGAATTATTTTGTTTTTTTTTTACCTGCTGTATAATATAAAAGGAGTCCTTTTTTACCGTTCATCATTTACTTGTGATATTTAAAGTGAAAAACATGTCAGTAGATAAAGTGCATTTACGACACTGCATTTTGTATGGATTCCAAAAAGGAAGCAACGCATCGGTTGCATGTAAAAATTTATGTGCGGTATTTGGAAAAGATATTGTAAATGTTCGTACTTGTCAAAGATGGTTTAGCAAATTTCGTTCCGGGGATCTGAACCTCCAAGAAAGTGATCGATCTGGACGACCATCCAAGATCGATAACGATGTTTTGCGATCCATGTTGGAAAATAATCCACATTTAACAAGTCGAGAAATTGCAGAAGAGTTTGGCATTCATCATACAACTGTTGGAGATCACATTAAATCTCTTGGGTTTGTGTTAAAGCAAAGTGTTTGGGCTCCACATGAATTAACGGAAACGGAAAGTACGACAGAACTTTCCTTCCAACCTAATATTTCGTACTATTCCTAATTCGAACTTACGAATTCACGACTATATATCGATTTATGAAACTTATTTTGAATAAAAGTTATTTCATCGTAACATTTGAACATATTGTCCATTAAGTTTCTGTATTTGTTACATATATTCTTCCATTTTATTTTTTTTAAACATACAAAGAAGATGAAAGAAATCCTTTGTCTTTTCGCTTTCATACCCAACTCTTTCAAAGAAATTTTCTTCTGTTCGAAAACGATTTCAAATACTAAATATCGCTATCGTATCTGAAGACGTGTAGACGCGAAACAGTGTATTTATTTGAAATTTCTACAGTTTTAGGTACAAAGTAACTTGCTAGTAGTTTGAACGACTTTGTTTCGAATCATGTTTCGAAATATATCACACGAAGCTCAAGTACTAATTGTAAGGTAAAAACACAACATATATAATGATATTAGAAACCTTATCCTAATACTATAATTCATTCAACTAATGCCAGATTAAGTCCTGTAGGTGTCCTAAGCAGTTGAAAGATTTTGAGGTCCATTTATACAGGATGTTTACTCTAACGTAACGCATAGTTCCTCAAATAATTCCAGAAGCTATAATCTTATTTATGAAAACATGCCCCTATAGTGCTATATTTTCGTGAACAGAATGACTAGATCTACAAGTGTGCAAGGTTTCAACTAAATCGGTGACCCGAAGGGCTTGCACTCTGTTAGGTCTTGAAAAGCACATAAAATAAGAGGATAAGTCTAGTTTTTAATATTACAATAGCTTAACATATTTTTTAGTTTCTATAGAAAACCTTTGCCGTTTTTACAACCCATAGTTCGCTAGTCGTAGCAGAAATAGGACCCAAGGAGTCATTACATTATAGCCCGTTTTTTCCTTGGTTTATGGTCAGTCACATTTGGTGTCAGAACCTCTTAACTTTAGCCGTTAGAGTCTTTGTTTGCAGTTTCCATTCATGTCAAGGTACTCCTTAGGTTTATTACTCGCTATGGTCTTTTGGGAAAACCCTTCAACGTCACAGATCTTACCACTTCCACTCGAACATAACTAGCCAATAAGAAATTAGTAGATCGTTTTCCCTCACCTATAGCCAAATATTGTACGCCCACTCCGAGTTTTTGTAAAAATGTGAAGTGTCTTCGAAGAGACACTCTCGTCACAACTTTGAAACGGTTTACACCAAAAATAAAGCCTAGTACATCCGAAGTCGCAATCATTCATTTAGATACAGTCCACTCTAGCACTCTAGTTATACGCGTTGTTTAATCGTCGCTAACACTGCCGACGCTGCAACGCGCACATTACACAAGTCATATACATACAAAAAAAGCCTTTATATAAAAAGTATTGTAGAGGTGCCGAATTTGCCATAGCGTGAGAGAATGCATGAGAGTGAGGGTGAGTGTGTGTATGAGGCGTTCGTCGCTTGTTCATCGCGAATGTTCGGTCCTGGCGGGTAGCGCAGGTGCGTGGAAAGGAGCCTTCTCGAATGTTCGATGACGGTTTACTCTAATGGGTAAAAAGAACGCCTTCTCGAACATTCGATGATGGCAAACCCCCACCACCTGTGCTAATGCATATAAAAAGAGATGCATGCCCGCCGGGCGACATTCGTTAGACTTGACTGGATGATTCTATCATTTTCTTGTGTGTCAAATTATATCTTAAGTGGTTTTTTGAAAATTTTCCACTCGTCTCTTACATCAACGCTTTCTACTGAAACCTAACACTACATGAAGCTAACTACAAATATATCTTGAAGACTGTTGATAAGCTGGCTTTTCGCTGGCAGGTGCAACACCCGGGGAGGCATCATCCAGTAATCATTGGGCTACGAACATCCTCGTGGGACTGGTGTACACCCCAAACATCTCATTGGCAACTTCAAAAAAAAAAAAAATCCGGGCGACATTCGTTAGAGATTCATTAGGCGACATTCGACGACGCGATTAAGTGTAATTTATCAGATTAATATAAGCCTGCGTGTACCTGTCCTACAGTAATGATTAAGAAAATTAAATTATATTTATTGAATATATAAATATGCTAAGAAACAATTATAAAGTAATTAACAAATTGTTTTGAAATATACGTACCTTTTTTATGGCTTCAAGTTGGGCGTGACCCAAAATGAGGCTACTTTTATAATTTATTTTAGCGGGATAAATGCCTCGAACCCATAGCCATCTGGTAGCTGAGACATTAACCATTGAATATAGTTGTATAAAAATGAACAAGATGACTTTACTTCTTTTTTATGGCTGACTATGTAGTTAGTACCCTGTGGGGCTCATCATGTATTTAAACCCTTTCGTTGCGAACAGCGCCTTTTGGCGCCGTACATTTGTTTTTTATGCAAAGAGTGTAACGTTGGATTATGTATTGAACCCTGCTTTAAATTATATCATACACAGAAAAATGATCAAAGATTGTTTAATATTATTTAAGATTATTAAAAATTACTAAAATTTTTGTTGTTATTATTATTATTATTGTCATTACTATCATTATTAATATTATCATTATTATTGTTGTTGTTTGGCTGCCGTATCGGCCAGCCGCCTCAATGAAAAGATCGGCAAAATCGGTTCCACACACCGTTTTACGAATGTCTCGCGTACCGTGACGTCCGTACAGACAGTCTAGTATCACGCCGGCTGCTGAGAGAGCAATTCATTTTTAGGCGCTCCGCAGCGAAAGGGTTAAGGGTTAATTATGCACTTCTTCTGGCTCTGGAAAGAAAGCAATTAATTTCTTAAAAATCCGTCGATCTACTGGTCACTGTTCTAAAAAAGTGCTCCCTTTCGTTAAGGGTTAATAGTCAGCTCATGGCGCCATCTCTTCAGATACGCGTCCCTGTAATTATTATAGCAAACAGGCAACCTTTAACTTGCGTTTCGTTTGATGGCACAGAATCACTTCCTGAGAAGCTTGAAAAGTGACGGTAGTAATTAGGAAGGAATGTAAAATTCAAAGCTTTACAGACGTTCTGAAGTTTTTTAAAGTGCCTTCTAAAACGACGGCAGCAATCCAGAAGAGATACAAAATTTAGAATCTTTTTAAAAATTCTGAGTTGGAGCTACAAGAAAGAAATTTAGAAGTGCCGTGCGAGGAACCAGCAGGAATTAATAATCAAATAAATTAATTTGTAATTAATTTCTTTATTGCCAACCGGCTACAACCGCCTTCCTCGCTCGCTCATTGAAGATCCTCGATCTTTTCCATCCATCGAGGAACAAAATATCTAACATTCGTCGATCGCCAGACACCATTCCTTCGTTTTATGCGGTTCCGGTGGCCCTACACTACTACAGAAGAAAACAAGCGAAATTCTTACTAAGTTTTATCAAATAAAAACATGTTTTATGATATTTTGAGAAAAATATGTCATGATTCATTTATTATTTACCTCTCGTTCAATTTATTTTATTTATTTATTACCTTTTGACAGATTTATAGAATTTCATGCTTAAGCTTTTAAACGTACAAAACGTGCAAACGTTACACGTCGTTGTAACTCCAACGTTTCAGAACATATTTGTTGTAATAAAATCGTTCGAATTGCTGAATTTATTGTTAATTTGCATTTAGAGGTTGATGTTTGTTAATTTCATGTTAGATACAGTAGCGGACAAAAGTTTAAGACGAAAGGACAACGTAAAACGTAGCTTTATAGTTTGCAAATATTGTTTGAATATTCATTTTTATTATCGTTGTGGTAGAACATTATTTATCGATTAGTATAGAACACGAATTTTGTTTATCGTGCTGTTTCTTATCTTTGCGTCCTAAATTAGGGTAGAGGTACGTACAGTAACGACCCTATACCTGCCTCGTAGAAGGGAAGTGGTTACCAGCCCTCCTTTCCTGTAATACCTGTAAACAATTGTGATTGGTTCGGGATTGCCATCACTTTTAGTATAAATATCGAGCCATGTAAAGCATTGTAAGCCTCACACAAAAATCCCAATACCCCTCTCACACACCAGAGTAGCACAGCCTGCCAACACCCCAAACGCAATGCAATAAACAAAAGTACTTCCCACACAGATCCTGGAAATACCTATCCAGTTCAGGAGGTTTTTCGAAAATTGTCCTCTCCCCACCTCATGCAATTAAAGACACTAACTTTACTAATTCACTAGGTAATACTGTAGGAATGTGATCGAGCGGATGCGAGGCTGGAAAAGTCGGAAGAGTACTTGAGTTGGGCGATTGTCGTGCGAACGCAGAATGTTTGGGCTCGAATGTTTCTAAGGCGTGGAAGATGAGAACTTGAGAAAACAGTGCGACTGAGAAATTCTGGGTAGTCGTGACCGAATGCGTAGAGTGAAAAAGGTTGACAATTAGAATGAAAGGAAACGAGTGTTTAGAAGAATATATGACGGGGAAAATGCGAGAGCAGGGCAGAAAGTATTAGACGGTGAAGGCAGAAAGTATTGGACGGTGAAGTGAGAAGCTAAGTAGCCAGCGTAGAGCAAAGAACTGTGTAGTTTACGAAGCATAGGCGTAGTTTGCGAAGCATAAGTGTAGTTTGTTATTTTGTGTTCGTTTGTGTCGTTTTAGTTTTATTAAATACACGTATATTTATTATTTTATTCACTTTTCTTTCTTTTCCTTTTTTTCATTTATAACCTTTCCTATATACCAATCACCTCCCTCTCTCAGTCGATAAGTCTGGATCACAGACAAGAGCGGCGCCAAAATCACCAATTCCTCAAAAAAAAAAGCATTGTAAGACACACGCAGAACAAACACAAATCAGAGCACAACTCATCAAGAGAATACAACTATTATAAACACTCAACTCAATTCTATCGTGTTCAATTTGACATCTAACCAACTCCTGATATCAACCTCATCAACAGAAAAACCTATCGCCATACAAGGCGATTACGAAAATGTCGGGAAGTATTTCTGGAGCAATACACCGCTCTCGCAGCTAAACCGACGTACAAAACATTTATAACTTTTATTTATTTATTTTCGTTCACCCTTCAGTCTTAACCCTCCGACTACTGAAGCTTGACGGCCTGGCCATGGGTCTTTCGAGACCCTCACGGATATTTCACTAATACATATTTAGAGCCGTCCATGCGGCTCACCAATGCTACGCTACCCAAGTGACGATCGCTCGAGACCGAGGTCCTCACCGATACTGTATGCAGTGACAATCACCCAATTCATAGGAAGATATAGGAGCGTATAGGAACAAATAATAATAACGTGAATTATCAAACGTCGAAGCTATATTTATTGTATATTTACGTATTGTCACGTATGCTATATAAAATTTGCTGGATTTTTCTCGAATGGCCACTGCAAATGGGTCTTTCATAATTATCGCACACGGCTATATATTTATTATCATTGTCTACACAAAGACAACATTAAATACTAAAATATAATGCTAAAATGCTAAAACAATAATAAAAGTACGGAAATATAAAGTAAACTTTGAAATAAAGAATTGTTTCGATTTGCTGCACATGTTTCTTCTTCAGAGCGTTGCCAGAAACTGACTGTCGTCGGTTTCGTTACTTCGACACTCTGGCGGAAACGTATATGTGTTAGTGCGATCGTCACTTTTCTCCTACCACACAGCGCCCATCGTTGTATGCGTTATCGCTTTCAAGGGACTCTCAGCATGGGTTACGAAAGACCCAGGGACCGCAGGCGGAGGGTTAAGCTTTCGTCCACTACTGTATCTGTGTCTTATCGAATAAAGCGATATTGCTTTGACACTTCTATCAATTCCTGATGAATTAATTTCGCGAACCCAACGAATCCTGTAACGATTGAATTCCATTGCATTTCGTAGGTATAATATTCTGGAGCAGCCGCGCGAACATTTTCCAGTCCCTCTTTATCGACGTTGATTTCTCGCTTGGTCACGATTCGTTATTCGAATTTTCGCCGCAGCTTCCCTGTTGCCCCTTCGCTTGCGACCTTAATTACCTATCAAGGGGCTAATTGATTTATCGATTAGTCGATGCTTGTCCAGAAAAGTTGGAACCGCGTTGAAAGCCGTCGAGTAATCCGGTTTGTTTTCGTTGCTGCTGACCACGTGTCCGTTCGGTTATTGCTGGACATTCGACTAGTTTTCTTTGAATAATATTTAATTTCTGAAGATTACAAAATTTTCAGTGACGCTCTAAGAACACGACTCTTTTATAAGACAGTTGAAGGAGCCTTTGTATTATGTTGACCCAAAGAATTCGCAGTTTGCGGTTTGGACTACGTTAGTTTTAATTGTTGGCTTTGTTTATTCTGAAAGATAACAGTGTTAAGTTTTCAAATGAGACGAGAAATATAAACAGTGGCTCCAAAAAGTATTCGTACACTGTATTATAAAGAAATCCATCTACTTCTGAAATTCGGATTTTAATGAAACTTTATGTGTGTACAGAGCATACAAACTGGAAAACTTTTAAGGAAAGTACTGTATCTTTCTTTGTTTCGCCAAATGAGTCTGTTAGAAACAAACGTGTCTGAACGAATAATTCAAACTGATCTTAAGAACCTTTGGGGTAGATGGATAACGACGATCGTGAACGTTTGGTGATCATTTTCTGTTTAATCCCTTGGTTTATAATGGGAACTGTGCTATAAGCGAAAATCACAATTGTTTTTGTTAACCAATCAATTAATCATGATTAGGCCTCAGACGTCTTGAAAATACTATTTGTCTCCAAACGTTGTTTATTATTTCACAATTTCTTTTGTAGCCCCGAAATATACAGGGTGTTTGGACAGCCCTGGGCTTAAATTGAAGGAGTAACTCCCTGAGACATTCTAAGACGAAAATCAAGAGTAACGATTTTGCGTTTAAGGCTTTGTTTACGAGTTATAACTAGTTAAAGATATCGTTTAATCCGGACCATTCGACGCTTGAGCATCACTGTGGACTCAGCGACGTTACCGACCGAGTTGCCTCGGTTACCCGCTCTCAAGAGTCGAACGGTTCGGATTAAACGATATCTTTAACTAGTTATAACTCGTAAACAAAGCCTCAAACGCAAAATCGTTACTCTTGATTTTCGTCTTAGAATGTCTCAGGGAGTTACTTTTTCAATTTAAGCCCAGGGCTGTCCGAACACCCTGTATATTGATAGCGCTTGGCAGGCGAAAAACACTAAAAGTCTATCATTCAGCTCAACCATATCGTTTTTCCTTTTGCGATCACCACGACACAACACACAGATATTTCATTTAAAGTTGCTTTCAATGTATCGAGATTAGAGATTGTCAAAAAAAGAAGAAGAAGACGGAGAGGGATTTAAGAGTATATCATTTATTAGTTATTATTATACAGAATAACGTGCGTGGAGTACATCATGTCGAGAACTCCTGCCAATTATATAACGATTAAAAACAAAAGAATACGATCCGGCGCGATCCCACCGCTGCGAGTCCTGGTGGGGATACGTGCGCATTCAAACATAAACCGATCACAGCAATATACAATGTATCTTTCTAACAGAGATCATCAAGTGTTTCTCGAATCACTACACCGGCATTATTATTATTATACAGTCCACTTACACATAACTAATCGCATAAAGTTAATTCGGCGTGCGACGTTCGAGTTTAACTACCCAGATGCGGATAGTGGAAACATTACACGACAATTATAAAACAGCATTTTTGTGACATGATATTCATAAACCTTAAGAAGAGTAAGGAAGTGGTTAAGAGTAATTACTGAATAAAAAGCAAGAACTTGTTAGCATTACTTCTAATTATAAGTAATTATTAATACTTCTAACACTTTCGAACGTAGGATAAAGTTGTTTTGTCAATTTTTGAAACCTGAATCTGCTTTCCGGAGACTTAAACATGTATCCTGTAGTTTTATCTGCAATCCTAAAATTTTGTTAGTTTTTATTTGTATTATCTGCAGAATATTTCTTAAATCTATTTCCGTTATTTTTAATTTGTATTCGTTTTCCACCCTCGATTTTTATTCAGCTTCTGCCGTGAAATGAAATCCTTTAAAGTTTCTACTTTTCATTTTAATTTCCACCTTGTTATGGAAATATGTTTTTAAAACCTTTTAAAAATATGTTTACCATTTCGCTGAAAATTTTCAAATACTCCGTTCTCCATTTATTTGTTTACTTGTTAACGAAACAGTTAATTAAACGTATTTGCGTGCAGAATAATTTTCATTAGCCAATATTAAATTATGCTAACTGAACTGAAAATTCAGTTACTTGCGTGACACTGGGAAACGTTGTTTATTAAAATATTTTCAGTATAACATTACCGCATGTAACAAAATTTTCGGAAAATTTTGTAATTTAATTTCTGAACTTACTTTGGATGAGAAAACTTTTATATACTACACATTTCATTGTATTATTTTTATTATGATACTACACACAAAATTGTCCGTCAAGATGTAAAAATCTTGTAATTACAATGAATTGCTAAAAAATATTTATGACTAATAAATGTAACCCAGCTTTTACAATAAATATTCCACAATTGTTATATTTAATATTATGTGACAACTGAATCGATGAAAATGAAATAAGAGGTATATTTAAATATTGTAATTGAATAATGTAATTAAAAAAAAATTATATTTAAAAAATGTCATTACGATTAAATTAGGAAGATATAATTGTAGAGGAAAAACAGGTTAAAAATAATTGAGTACCGTAAAATAAAGTGGCAGACGCCATCGACAAGCAGAATCTCTTAAATTCAGTTTCAATGAAGCGATAAATTACCTCTTTCACCAAAAACTCAACTCGCTTCAGATTGAAAAGCAACTTTTAACTACTCTATCCAGGAGAGTTTTAAACCGAGAAGCGCTGATTGCATTAATTCAAGATGCCAATAAACCTCGTCGACGAAGCTGCCTGAGAATGTAGGATTAATCGAGTCGATCGATTCGAATATTTCGTGCGAAACCGACGTCCGTTTCGGTGGAACAGGGGAAAAGATCGAGTCGGACGTTATCTAACGAATTAATCCGTGTTTCGTAATGCTAGGACGAGTTCAGATTTTCATAGTTAGCATAGTTTGATTTAGATAACGCTCGATCGCGCGTACAAAGACTGGTGTGTCAAGGATCTCTATAAATAATGCCACGGTCGTCCAAATTCAAGAAAACGAAACGTTTCGAGGTGTAGGATGTTCGTTCAATCGAATGGAATGTTTATTCTTTAGGAAAGGAACAGTTATCACTTGTTGAAGATGATTCTTCGTTAATCTTTTTTCTCACAAGGGAAGTTTGCGAACCCGGAAATTCAAAAAAATATGAAACTTGGTGTACAGGTAGAGTAAATCATCCATAATACATACCTATTTTTTGTTCGTGCCCAATGTCATTTTCAAGGGGTGATTTCACCCCTTAAAGAAAATGTAAAATTATCTTTATCCTGGAATATCTCGAGAATGGTGAGAGATATTGAAAAAGAGTTTAAACAAAAGTTGAATGCTACTTTTATGTTTACAAGAATGTATAAAAATATTTTTCGAAAAATCGATATTTTTTTAAATTTAAGGTCTGGTGGAAGGGGTAACTCAAAAAATATCGATTTTTCGAAAGATCTTTTTATACATTCTTGTAAACATAAAAATAGCATTCAACTTTTGTTTAAACTCTTTTTTAATATCTCTCACCGTTCTCGAGATATTCGAGAAGAAAGATAATTCTCCATTCTCTTTAAGGAGTGAAATCAACCCTTGAAAATGACATTGGGCACGAACAAAAAATAGGTATGTATTATGAATGATTTACTCTACCTGTACACCAAGTTTCATATTTTTTTGAATTTCCGGGTTCGCAAACTTCCCTTGTCAGTAAAGTTGACTCATGAAATTTTATTTATTTATTTATTTGACGGGTAAACACCCTTTATAAAGAGGTAATACAGTAAAAATAAAAATAATTAAAAATAAAAGTAAAAGTAAAACTAAAAGGAGCACAATTAGATACAAACTTATATAGAAGGATTCATTGTTCTACATCATAAGAATGTAAAAGGAGACTGCGAAATACTGCAGTGCTTATAACTGAAGATTTGTATCCTCTAGCAATCTGATTGACTCAACCTTAAATTAAAAAAATTTAAGTAAGCTAGTGAGTTGGCTAGATTACAAATTCTACTAAATTAATCAAATGGTATCACATTTTTCTTATCAAACGGAGTTATAAATTTTTTGTTCAATTATTTTTCTTAACAAGTTATTTTCGATAACTTCTGGATTATTTTTTCATTAACGTAATTTACAGTTAACGATTAGTATATTTTAGTTGAATAAGGAATATGAAGTTTCTGAAGGGAATAATAAATTTTGAATTCAAATGTAAAAAAAGTAATTAACAATAAGGCAGAAGTATTTCTTACGAATGTTCTTGATAACGTTAAAAATAGATAAATGTTCTGTAATTAAATTTGCTAGTAATTAAATTGCAAAACTTATATTTCAATGTTTTATACGTGTGTACTACAATATTTATCAATTTGTGAACTAAAAATAAATCAGTCATATCGTTATTGATATAATAAATGTCACTGTAGGTTTTATTATAAATGTTACGATAAAATGTGACAGTTTTTTGACATATAACACGAATTACTTGATATGGATGAAACATGAAACACCCGATTTCAAAAGCTTGTTGAAAAATACACGAATACCTTTTTTTCTTAATGAGAACAATGTCAAAGGACGAAACAGTTGATAGGTATTATTCATAATACTTCAAATTTCAAAAGTTTCAACTGTTTAAAATTATGAATTATGAAAGCTAAAAATCTACAATTTAAAAAAACAGTTTTGAACGTTTAAACATTTTTCAATTTTATATTTTCTTGACGTAATCTATGCATACGTAATAAATTTCTTAACTGTTGCGTATTTATGTACGGTGTTATAAATAATAATATTATAATGTTATATGTTATAATAATAAAATATTGTGTAATAAATTATAATGTTATAAAGTTATAATAATACTGTATTATATTATTATATACTGTGATACATATACCTTATTTGGTTACCATAGAATATATAAAGTATGATGATAAAGGTGTGAAAAATGTTTGTGTGGATGAGTGAGTTTGACAGTTTGACAGAGTTTGACAGAGTGTGTAAAGAGTGTAATTAAAAATAGTGTTATCACTTTATTATTATCATTATTATTATTACAATTATATTTGTTATACTAAAAAACGTTATTAGTTACTTAATCCACCAACATATACGATGTTATATACTGACAATTTGATGTTTATTGAAATTTCAGTTTCACCAACAGTATGATGCGCCGTAAATACGCAGTGTTAAGTTTGTACTAAATCACTATAAATGAGATTTTACATTCAAGCAATGATAAGAAACAAAGCATAAAGAAGTATTGTAAAAAGAGAAAGAAATTGCTGATAACTTGTTGTTTTATAACCTTTTCTACATGAAGCTGTGTATTTTTCGAGATCTGAGAAATCTTCGAAACTTTTTCGTCAGAAGTGTAATCCAATTCATCGACGTTCATTTTTTCGGTCAATAATAAAAATACGCGTACCCTGCTCTTCTATAATCGTGTTAAATAAACTGGATTTATAGAGACTACAACCAATCGATATTTTTTTCTGCTAATGATGAAAATACGTGGTTCCTGTTTTTTATAATCGTGTTAAATAAAGTTGGCTTATAGAGG